>VWYO01011296.1:7036-37063 GCA_013400275.1 Rhadina sibilatrix
AACCAACCACAAAAAAACCACCAAATTAGTGGTTAGTGGTTAGTGTTATTGTCCCCTTCTGTGCCTACTTGCACACTATGTTTAAACACTTACTGCAGTGAGAGATTACACCAAGGGCTGAATATTTTCTCTTGCTCTTTTAACCTGATGTATCTGTTAAAATACTTACTATGTTAATTCCAGGAGACAGAAAGCTCTCAGAAGAATGCTCATGCATATTTCAAGCCTTCTTCTGTCAAGAGGTGCATCCTATCTTCTAAAATTATGTGCCCCGAGCTACAAAAGTGCAATTTCCATTTACTTTGTCTGAGGTGTGTCAAAGGGGTATAATACTCTATAGTGCAGAATGGGCATGCACTGTATTTCATATATTCTTGCCTTTTCATACAGAAATCACACACAGTAAAAGTTTTCTGTTGACTCAGGATAGTGAGAGCAAAGTAGATGTCATAAAAAGAGACAACAGTGTGAACACACTGAAGCTCGAAGAAACCGATTTAATCAGTTTTTTTCTTTTATTTCCTACTCATTATGTAAGAAGCAGACATATCACACAGATGAGCACAGTGTGAATGTTTGTATTAATAGGTTTTCCTCAAAGTATGCTTCCAAAAATATTAATTTGCTTCAAATTCTATGTGAATAGGGTAAATCATTTTAACAAACTAAAATCCTGTAGAATTTAACTCAAAATCCTATCATAGGTGATATTCACAAGTTTTAAAAGGCATGCAACTTGACATGAACAAAGTGATATCAACGTATAACTGCTGAGAAATAATATGATCTCAATGGATAAGGCATACCTATGTGTTATCAGGTAATGAACAGAAAGACACCTCAGTAGAAATCCCTCAGTGGTCAGAGGAGGCTGAGCACACTTGTTAAGTCTTTATTTAGGAAAAAACCCCTTAGAGGGTTATTAGAACAGAGGAGACCATGTTCAGTATAATGTTGTGTCACTAGGCTTTTCCACCAAATTCATTGTTTATTTGTAGCCATGTGATGCAGGCCTCACAGAGTTTAATATGGATTAGAATTTAATTACTATTTCAGTATTTACATTCTGTATTAATTTTAGTCCATAGACATGAGAAGCATCTGAATGTGAAAGAGTTTTGTCACTGTGTCAGATCAAGAACAATTGTATTGTAATGTGCACTCCAGTCTTTTGCACCAAATAGAGAAACTGATCATTGTATCAGAGCCTAAAGGAAAGGTAATACTATGATCTTTGGGAAATAGAAAAATTTTCATTGAGTGCCTTAATGTTAAAGCATAGAAATATATTAAAAAAATAGCTTTTCTATTTGAATAGCTTTTCTATTTTTTATTTGAAGAATATCTTGTACTATTTTATGATACTAAGGCAGATGTGGATGTAAAATATTATTAATATTTCTAATTATTTCATTATTCATGTTAATTTGGACATTCTTTAAAGATATTAAATCTTTATGAATGACTGACAGTGAGAAAAAGAACCTGGTCTTTGTTCCGTGAGGCAAAAAATAAAATCTTCTCCTCCATTTCCAGGTGATTTTTGGTCACAGCTGACAGCATCAATGACTTGTTTCAGTTTGAAGATCAGGAATTTTAGGTGGAGACCATGACTTGAAAGCTGAGAACATGTAAGAGATTTCTTGCATTTCACCACAGCTGATGGTCAACTCAACAGTCCAAATGGGAGTTATAATAATCTAGAGAAAAAAATAAAAAGGCTAAAAAAAAAATCACTCAATAGCTGCAAGAACTAAAAGGATTTAGTGTCTGAGATCTGTAGACAGAAAGAAATCTGAAGAGAAGATCAGCAAGAATGCTGACACTTGGCAGAAGCATATCTGTGTGAGTAAAACTTCATGTTAAGCAATATTTTTTCAGATCACTGTAATGTTTCTAAAGTTACTTATTGCTCACCATGACTGAGAATGTGCATTGCAGCTGGAAGGGCTGAAGAGAAAGGTAACTACAAGAGGTATCCTGACTGTTCTTTCCATCACAGTGAATGAATGCCAGTATCCCCCAGAGAGGTTTACACAGACGTGCAGGAGATGCTTACAGAAGTGAAGGCCAAAGTTCTTTCTAGAGGAGTAAGGACAGGATAATACAAATGAAAAGGTGGTTCAATCATGTGAAAAGCTGGAGACATCTTACCACTGGGAGAATTTATTTGAGGATTAATTCTCAACTGTCGAAATCTATGTACGTAGCTGAGAAAATGCATAGAGAAGATAAATGTTCAATTATTAAATTGCTGAAGAAAGTTGTAAAAAATTCAACTTTTGATGGTGTCCTGAAGTACTACTCCCCTTCCCACTCCCCTGGCTGCTATGCTAGCTCAGATTTTAGGGAGCTTTGGGGGAGTAGACTTCAAGATAGGGAAAGATCCAAAAGAGGCTCCTTACCTCAAGGGAATATTCCAAGGCTTTATTCTCAAAGGAGTCCCGGGGCAAAGAGGGAGAACATGGAGGAGCAGGGGTTTTTATCTAGTCTCTGTCTGATATGGGATGCTTGGCACAGAGCCATAGGCTAGAGATAAGGGACAGGTAGGGTCGGACTAAGGGTTACAGACTCTGAGGGGGGTTTTGAGGGGAAGACCATTCCCAGAGGAATACAACAGTTTCACTACAAAGGGAAGGAAATGAAAATCAGGCAATCAAAGACACAGGAAACAAATGGATTGCAAGAGGAAAATTATAAGATTTATAGGCTAAAAGGTGCTAGGAATACAATCTTTGATAGACTGAAATCTAATATACTTGGAAAATTTGGTGAGGGCAGTAAACAGCTAAGAAAACTTGTGTACTCTTGCAAGGAGCAAAGCAGAAGAATCTGAATTACTGCCATAGAACATATAAAAATATTTTACAAGCTGCAGACAGATAAGAATTATAAAACATAGCTACTGAAAGATATCTATTATTAAAGAGGTCGAAATAAAAGTGCTGAAAACACATTAAGTAAATAATGTTCCAGAGAAAAGGGATTGAGCAGATGTCGAGCACTGGAAAATCACATAAAAAATTTTGATCCAAGGTCCAAAATTAACTTTAAATACTGCTGCTGTTGCAATTCCTATGACAATTCATTTACATTATGCAGAAGATTAAAATAGTCCTGAGAACACAGAATAGAACACTGATTTCCTACACTGCAGTGGACTATTCAATTCTTTCTTCTTCACTTTCCTGTGCATCTCTGATCACTGATTAATCCAGGTACTCTGGTTATGAAATTGGCACAGTTTTCTCAAAAGGTGAACTGCTTCTGTACATAAGAAGGGGTCACAGAAGTTCACAGACCTGAGGAACCCAGACTTGGGCTCTGTTAGTTATTTAAGTGACTAGTTTTGGGGCATAAGCTTTTTTAATTACTGTGTTGCATGGTCCAGCAACATGGCCCCATTTTACCAAAAATCTATCCTAGGTGACAAAGAAAACTCTCTGGATGTTATCTGGACTCAGCAGGATTTTAAAAACAGTTTGTTGAGACCTTCAGTTTCACAAATTTCTTGACCACAGCAGAGATATTTCTTATGTGCTTCTGGGTTTCTTATGGGTGTAGGTCATCTTCTCTTACTGGTAAGTATGAGAAAAGCCAGAATACATTACCCTTCCATGTATAACTTCTGCCCTAAGACAACCTCCAGCTTGTAGAGAGAAAGAGTTTGAGATAGAAAGAAGACAAAACAAACAAATGATTAATAGAAGATTTTCTTACACAGGTTAAGGAAATGGGTCCTGGTCCTCAAATGTCCTACCTTTCTACTCCTGGCCTATTGTTAATGGAACACTTTGATAATTTATTTTTCAAAAAAGAGATAAGAATGGTATATATTTATGAGTATGGTGCTCCTTTCTAAATTCATTTACAAGTGTGTATATACAAATTTGAAGATATGTAAACAACTGCATGTTTACCTCAGGTGAAGCTAATAAATATTTAATGTATTTTAGAGCAAAATAACTTTTTCAAGCCAGTGCCATAGCTGAATCTAATCCTTGCTGACAGACTGTATTTTCACAATTATTTTTAAAGGTCTGTTTCTCTTCATTTTATTAGTGCATGATAAAGTCAAGCCCTAAGGCATCCAATTTCTGAGTTAAATGATAAAATATAGTTGTTTCTGAAGAGGACTAAATTAAAAAGATAGAAATTATGTTGGGAAGGAAAACCTCCACCCAGTGATTTTTTTTTTTAGACTTGGGCTCTTACGAGGAGTATATAATAAGTCTAAGGTGACAGCATTTTATTGACAGCCCATATGTTTTAGTTCCATTTCTATGCCTTTCAGTTGTACTAGGTACACGTTATTACAGAATGTGGGACAGAATATTAACCTGACATTGTGCTGTTTACAGTCAGTTAAGAGACTTGGTAGGAAACCTACTGAGAGAGGCAACAATCTGGCAAATCAGCAACAGCTCTGCCAAGGGTGAAAGGATGCACCCTATCAATCAAAACCTCTTTGTGTTGGAGTTTCAACAACGGGGACAGAAATCTGAACAGAAAAGCTCTCTATAATTTCAAAATATACCTTTCTGTCTAATAAAAAGAATTAAACAAGTAATTATCCCAGTTATAGAGGGAGGAGGAGGAATTTAGCACTATTCCACACCATCTACATCATTTTTGATGGGTTTTCTCTCTAAGCACAGGCAGAAGCAAAAGCGTGGCTGCTCTTCACTTGCCCGGAGCTTGGGGAAAGGTAGCCTTCATCCAGGACTGCACTGTCATCACTGCAACTTTGCTGTTCATCATTTTTCTAGCTGGGTGGAGCCCAGGCCTTGAACAGGCAGCTCCTATGTGGGATGTTGCCATGGGGGTAGCCCCAGGAGTCAGTGCAGTCACAGTCCCAACCCAGGAGCTGCCAACAGAGACCCTCCACCCTGCAGACCTCACTGGGCAGTGCAGGCTCCTCCTCTGGAGGTGCCATTTTCCCAGGTTTCTTTTTGCTTTGTCTCAGCGTCTTTCTGGTGGGGAGAGTTTATTGGCCAACAGAAATTCACTTACCTCACTGTCTTCTTTGTTCTCTTGGCCCGTGTAGGCTAATGCAGGAGCCTCCCTGCCTCCCACCATACTGTCTGTCTGTCAGTCTCCTTGGGACCATGTGGTGTGGGAACAGCAGCTGTCTTAGCTTTGTCCCACTGGTAAATGCCTTTCAGCGGGTAGGGCACTTTTTTGTGTACTTTTGCTATATACTGTTATTGTTATTTGTGATTTTAGTAGTTATTTTTAATTTATAGTCTCTCAGTATTGTCCCCTTGTCAAGGTGGGGGGTGGTGGATAGGAGAGTCCCTGAGGGTACACCACTAGTGACTTTCATCTAAATGGACTCTATGCCACTGATGACAACCCTCTGGTCCTGGCTGTTCAGCAAGCTTTTAATCCTTCCTCACTCTCTGTTTATGTAACCCAGATTTTGTCATCTACTCTGTAGATGATGATGTCATGGAAGACTCTATCAAAAACCCTACCAAAGTCAAGATAAACAGTCACTCTTCTCCCTTCATCATCTCACTGTACAAGGCTATCAGGTTGGTTAAGCTTTCATAAACATGCTGACCAGTCCCCATAATCTTCTTTACGCTTCACCGTCTTGTGCTTCAAGTGACTCAGCACTTGTGGCTGCAACCACTCCAGATGCATGGATTTCTGTATGTTCAGCTGAGTTCTCCTTAACATGGTCCTCCTCTATCAAATGTTATTCTTCCTTGCTCCAGACTTTTTTCTGGTCTCAGGGGCTTGTATTCCCAAAGGCTGGTCTTTCCAGTCAAGAGTGAAGAAAAGAAGGCACCAAGTACCTTGTTTTTTTCCATACCTTTTATCTGCAGTTCCTTTTCCCCATGCAGCATTGGGGCCAGGCTTTCCTTGGTGTTCCTTTTGCTGTTTATATACTCACGCTATCCTTTCTTTTTTATTCTTCTTATAATTTTCAATTCCAGGTCAGCCTTGGCTTTCCTAACCTCATCCCTGCATGATCAGAAAACTTCACGTTACTCTCTAGCAGAGTGCTAACTTCCAAGGTTGGAGCAGGTTGCTCAAGGATTTGTGGGGCTCGGATTCTGCAACCTGTCTGTGCTACCAGTTTCTGAACTTAACTGCTCTCACTGTGAAGACATTTAATTACCTCCAGACAGAGTTTAGTTCCATTGTCTCTAACTCCATTTCAGGAGGGAAAGACCTCCTTAAGCCTTAAAAAATTCAGCTTCAGAGCCCCTCTTCCTATATTCCTCAGGCCTCCAACACCTTAGTGGCCCTCCACTATCTTCTTTCCAGTTTCCTGATATTTCTCTTCTACTGAACTGGATAGCTGTAACAGGTTAATAACAAAAGATTTTAAATGATGGTCACCTTCAAAATTTTCACCTCTCCTTTAAGAGTAATTCCTTTAATTAAGGAAAATAACTTCTGACATTACTAAAGGAAAATCTATGCTGACTGACATACAAGAGTTAAAAAATTATTTAATCTTTCTAGCTAGCCATCCTCATCTGAGATGACATTGTTTGGGATATTTGAAACAATTTCATCTGGCAACTGAAGCAACAGTTTCAGGAAACTGAAACTTGTTAATTGAATTAGAGTAAAGGGGAACCCTTCTTGCTCAAACACCTTTTCTGCCCCCTCAGACTCTGAAATTCTTGTACATCTATTTTGCTTATTCTCTCCAACAGCCAAGAAAAAAAGGAATGGACTGCAGTGATTTGATCATTTTAGATGCTTTCAGCCAACACTGTAGGGTTCAGAGTCAGAGTTTTATTTCAGAAAAAAAAAAATATCCAATAATTTAACAAAGCTTTCTTTTAACATGATCCCTTGAATTTCCTCCTTAGAATTTCAGTCAGATTGCTGGAACTCACAGGAAAGAATCAGGAACAAAAAAAAAGGAAAAAACCCAAACTTATGTGATTTACATACATAAAAAGGACTGACAGCATTATTAGCAATGCTCTAAATATAGCAATGAAAATCAAATTAAGTCATAAAAATATATGTTTAAAGCTTTAGCTAGACCTTGTAAGCCAGATGATGCAAGCTCTAACATATTTTCTTTCTGCGTGTTACTACTACATTTCCTAACAGGTCCTATATTTTACAGTATAATAGGCATGGATTATAATAAAATGTTTAAAAATAGAATTTAAAATGCTAATTTCATATTCTCATGCTTTGTGTGGAGACCTACGTATGATATGCTTATGATAAGAGCTTCCTGACAGCAAGAAAGATTTCCCTATTTTTTTCAGAGGTAATTAAGAAACAAAGCAATAAATCCAACAACATTATTACTATGAAAAATTTCCAGGCCTTAGTCTGAGGAGAGCAACTTCTTCCAAAATATAATCATTATTTATGACTAATCTCTTTCCCATAGAGCATAGCTAGGATCATTGATTCTCTTTAGAACTTATCAGTTAATGCCTCAAAGGAAGACATTTAAGCCAACAGCAAACAGGAATGATGCTGAGATGGAAATGATGTAGAAGAATTTAAACTCAGAATTTAGCCCAAAAGGGCTAAACAAAAAAATATAATTAAAGGAAAAAGGAGAGTGTGCAAAACTTCCATATTTGTTCTCACTTTCCAACAAAAAATGTAATATAACACCAGTCTTAAAGTCTGCTTGTTCCTTCCATTAGATTTGCCTGCTTGGTTTTACCTTTTAAAACCAAGTCTATTGATTCTATGCTTAGATTTTATTCTGAGCAAATTTTTTTGTTTATCATGCTACAGAACTGATTGCACCTAGTCTGGTTAAAGGATACCCATTCACATTCCCCTTTGTACTCATCTCATACAAACTGAGTTTCTTCAGGTAGGATGGGGAAGAGAATTGGAAAAATGAGAACTTGTGGGTTTAAATTAAGACAGTTTAATAGGGAACACAAATGTCACAGGCACAAACAAAGCAAAACAAGGAATATTCAGCCATATCCAGGAAAGCAGGGCTCCATCACACACAACGGTGACTGGGGAAGACAGATGTCACCACTCCCAAAGTCCCACCCTTCCTTCCCCTCTCTTTATATGCTGAGCATGATACCATATGATCTGGAATGCCCCTTGGGTTGGTTTGGGTCAGAAGTCCTGGCTGTATCGCCTCCCACCCTCTTGTGCACCCCCAGCCTCCTCACTTGTGGGTGGTACATGTAGGAGAAGGGCTCTTGACACTGTGCAAGTACTGCTTAGCAATAACAAAAACATCTCTGTATCATCAACTGTATTCAGCACAAATACAAACCACAGCCCCATACCAACCACTGTGAAGGAAATTACCTCTATCCCAGTCAAAATAAGCACCGATAAATAATTTTGTAATAAATCACAGGAATAACAGGCCATTAAAACAGAATTCAGCAGGGTTTTCATCTTAAAATGAAAGGAGAGAATTGGGATTTGGGACATGTTCTTCTCCCAATCCCTCAGCTGAATGATGCTCTGGGAGTCCAGAGGCTCTAAGGGTATGAGCAGATCCTCAGGGTGCTCTAGGCCACACAACCTGTTGAATTTAGCTGAACAAAACTGGAACAGCCACTGAACTGACAAAGGTCCCCAAGGCTTGGCTCCATCCCTGCTAAGCTATTGCTGAGCAGCAAGTCAGGCTGTTCCACAGGGAGGGCAAACTTCAGCTGAGGTTACACACAGCACAGGCATCACTGCATCCCCACCAGCAGATCCCAGACCCACAGTATTTGAACAGGGTGAGCACAGCAGGGATGCCCACAACAGTGGGTTCCACCTACCACTCAGAGAAAGCTGAGGTAATGACTCAGTCTAGTATCAGTCCAGGAAATCTAATCAAAAGCTGGGGAATGATGTGGACAGGGATGGAGACAGGCAGATGAGGTGAGACTAGGGGCCCAGGCTTGAGCTGGAGTGAGACTTCTGGCCATGGCAAAAGTGGGTGAGTAGGGGTCCAACGTGAGGCTTGACAGGGCACTAAAAATATTATATACTAATAATGAGACTTGGGAGGCCCAGAGGAGGGGGTTTCACTATTAGCAGGAGGAAAATGCTTTCAGCAGGGTCTCTAAACTGTCCTCCAACGTCTGTAGCAAAACATCCCAGTGTCATTAGAATTAGAATTACCTTGGGTAACCGACTGTGAAGGAAAAGTAAATGACTGTAGACAGACCCATAAAAACAAAGAAATAATTAAATAGGTCCTTGTGGATGAGGAGCTTTTCAGAAAACAGAGCAATGGTTAAGCCTATTTATCATCTGGTAGATGGTGTTCTGACTTTAAGCGAAGAATTAAAGCTGCTTATTACCTCTCCCATTTTCAGTATTGATCCTGGTGTTGTAAAAAATAGTGCTTGGATTATGATGCCAACTGGTTCCTGGGAAAATAGACAGTACACAAACCATAAATTTCACATTTCTTTCCAGATGCAACAGCATTGCCCATCTTTCCTGTTTCACTCATGATTAGTGTTAGTTAAATTTAAAACTATTAAAACCCTGGAAATATAGATTAAAAGAGACCATCCTGCCCTCTGATTCTAGCCCCCTTGGTTTCTGTTCTATAATGTAATTAATAAATTTAGTTTAATGTTTGAAGTAATTGGTGTTTTTGCCGTCACTGTTTTTTCAAAGGCTATTCGAAGCTATCTTTTTGCATAGCCTGCAGTCAGGATGTGAAACTGTCAATGTTTATTAACTCTTACAGTCAAATGTTCCTGACATATTTTTAAAATAAATGGCTAATTTTATGACTGGTAATATAATGTTATTTATTTTATAAACAAAATGTGATCAATATCTGAATCTGTGACAAGGAAAGGCCATTAAGCAACAGATAACAAGGTCCCATCCTGTCAGGCAGGGATTAATGATCAGATCATCATCATTTCCTCAGAAGTAGCACTAAGCCTCTTTCAAAGGTGTTTATTAAGCAAGTTGAAAAAATGATCAAAATTAACATCTTCACTTGACATCCACATAGTGCTAAAGTGTTGGAAGTAATTATGGTAGAGGAAATCTCCACCTAACAGAAATTCAAGAATAGTGAGAGTTTTCTTCATCATTCTCCATTTCTTTCCCCAACTTTTCTCCAGCCTGTGGCAGAGATATAGTAATATTTGTCCAGTAATGGAAAACATTTTAAAAAATCCTATTTCCTCCAGCTCTGCATTTTTCAAGTAGCTGACCATTGCCACTCTCTATTTATTTTATATTTTGTTTATCTTTATGCTTTTGTGGCTACAACAGTACTCCCAACAGTAACAGAATGTCCCTAGGACAGCTTTAGTACTGGCACTAGGGCTCTTCTGTGACAGATGGTTACAAGATCCAGGAATACTCTCAGCATACTCACACAGAGTGCTCAAGTGCATGTAAATTCATGTGTAAATTCGTGTGTAAATTTTGGGAACCTCAAGCTACTCTTGTTCATAAGAAAGATGAGAAACTGGCTATTGGCTTACCAATATTACAGAAACAGAAATCTACCTTGGGCCACTGTTCATCAGAACTCAAGGGAAGCTGCTTAGTTAGTTGCTCTGGTCTTTTATTGTCCAAGTATTAGTTAATACAACTATATTGCATTTTGAAAATTAACAATCCCATAGAGAAAGGATAGATTCCTGTACTCCAACTGGCAGCTTTAACTTTGGATGTTGTGCGCTGGATCCATATCTCTCTGAACAACTGCAATTACTTTTTTGTCAGGAAATCTCATTTAGTAAAAAACTCAAGAAGAAATCACTAGGCTACTCAGAAGGGCTTGTGATAACTTACCTCAGGTCCTTAATAAATCCCTGTTGTTTCCTCTGAGTGAAATCACAATTTTACATCATGAGAATCCGTAAATTATATTTTAAAAACCTAAGGTGAAATTCTGAGAAGATAGTTTTTCCTTTCTTATACGAACTTTCACTAAAAGAGAGAGATGCCAAAATCGGTATCTTCTTTTAAGAGATCTGACTCTTTAGGTTGTTTTTTATTTTGCAATCATGAAAATTTCTGATTTTTTTACTAAGTCTGCTCCATCTGACTATAGAATTTGAAAGAAAAAAAAAAAGTCCTCCTTTCCCTATGCGTGATATTCTTGCAATTACCAATGTTTGTCCTTTTTATCAGCCATTGTCAGATGTCCTACTGATTTCAGAAGGATTAGTTATGTCAGTAATATTAAATGACTGCATCTGTGACTATAGAGAATTTAAAAGGATTTTTGCATTGATTTACATTGATTACTGTATGCTTTTAAGCACTTCTGCAGTGAACTTTATGCACTTCTTGCATTTTATGGTATTTTGTTATGTATTTCCTTTACAGCAGTCTATTGACAGTATTTTTTCAAAGCACGAGTGTATGGATTTGAGTGATTCATGAGGTCAAAAATACTCAATTCCTAGACCTAGGTAGTTACAGAGAAAAGTTTGAACCTCTGAGACATAACACTTATGGTAACTTGAAGCAATAACAGCAATTTATTTCCTTAATCAACCATTCAGCCAGTTTCCTAAGTAGGAAAGACCCAACTCACTTTTCTGAATGAATTTTTTTTGGTCTCAGTACCGAATGCAGTCTCAGAAATTCTAGATTGCAAGAGATTAGACAGAATTTTATTGAGATCAAGTTAAAAATTAAGAGAAAAGAAAAATGAGACACTTTAGAATTATGCTAGTAAATTAAATTTATTGAGGTTATACCTTGGTCTTGAGACCAGGTGGTATAGAAAAGCTTGTTTCTACACTAGTAGCCACTGTTATTCTGGGAAATTAGATGGTTGCATGCAAACTATCATCAGAACCTCAGAATTCCAGCATCAAGCCCAGGAATTCTTTGAGTAAGTTACTCATGGCACATTAAAAAAAAAAAAAAAAATAATAATCCTGCCAAAACACTAGCTACAAAGATAAAAACTTCCTAGCATTGGCAGTTGTGTTCCAACAATCAGAAGCATCATTACATACTGCATAAAGAGCTAGAAATTTTTGTCAAGTATTAGGATTGTATGAAATATGTACATATAAAAGTTTAGATGTACATAAAATAAACATAAAAATAAATGCTGTAACAGCTATATAATGTGGTAACAGCTCCTCTGGCTTCCTATGTACATTGCAGTCTCAAATACTATGCTTATTCATCCTGATTCAATTTTACATCATTGTCTTATATTGGGTTGATCTAATGCTGTTTACTTATTCACTATTGATCTCACACCACTCCTCTGCTCCAAGATACATCTGAGGAATCCCCTGGACAGGGAACCTGATGCATTTTCACTGGAGCAAACCTACAGAGCAGACACAAAACTGAGGCAAAGCACAACAATGTTCACTGTAGTCACATATGCTCTGACGTTGCTGATGGCCATTCTTCAAAAAAATCCTCTAACCATGTTTGATCATGGAATACTCTCAAGCTAGTTCATCACTCAGCAGAGCAGCACCTTACATGGACAAGGCTGGAGAATATGGAGCTGAAGACCAGCAGCTATTAGCAGGTTCCAAGCAGAATCTGTGATAACATAAAAAAAACAATGGGGAATTTCTCCTGTCTAGGTAAAGTCTGTTGGTGTAACATTAGCAAATACTTTCATGCATAGAGCCTATCTGGACTAGACAAATGAAAATGTTTTCATGCATCTCCAATCAAATCCAAACTGTCTGGCTACCTGCAGCTGACCTGTTCTATTATGCCCAGCCTTTGGAAGATGTTTTGAGTGCACAGATCATGACTTATGCAGGAGACTATCAAATGCTTCTTGGTAATAAAAAATAGAAAGAGCACTATGGCTCTTGTTGGCCAAACCCAGTCATGACCATCTCCTTGTAGCTGTTTCCAGGTGATTAACTGGAATTGTTGAAGACTTTGTGAACAAACTGCTTCACAAGTTACAGGCTGGGACAAATGTCATGGACCCCAAAGAGTGAAAAACCATCCTCATATTTCGAAGTAGTTTTCATCTTGAGGACAGAACACCAGGTCTGGGGACTTTATAAATTGCCAGGTGAAACAGACAAATTGATTTTCAGAAAAATGTTTTGAGCAAGAGCAGTCCGATTTTTCAAATATCGTATTTCTCTGTGCTGACAGAGAAAATGTCAGGTGTACTAACACAAATCAAAGTTCCTCAAGTAATGTTTCCATGAATGTCTCAAGAATAAAAGAATTTTGTTGTTACCCTGGGCTGACATATAACTGCACAGCAGGGCCAAGCATGCAAGTTAGTGCTGAGAACGTGAGTCAGAAGCAATTGATTAAAAGATTGCAAGTAATTTCTTGTCCTGTTCATGGCATATATTGTCCAAGACTTTTATGATTTTGTGAATATCAATTACACATCTCTGTCTGCACATTCAAGTAATCTCAAGATCATACTCCTGTCACTGCTTTGGCCAGCACTAAAAGATCATTCCCTATCCTCTGAAGCATTGCCATCTACATGTTGTTCTGCTAAGCAACAAATCTGCTTTGTCTTTGTTCAGAGCCTGCTATCATTTTTCAGAAAAACCCAGAGCAGTTTTTAAAAACCTGAACTGATTAGTCCACTTCATGCAAGCGATTAAGTCAGTTCAGAAAACAGTAAAGAATTCCACTCCTCAATATTTTTACATCACCGCATTACATGTTACTGTGAATAGGTTGTATCATTTGATAAAGTACACTGATGTGGACAAAACTTTATATATGGTTTATATATTGGAGTAAATATTCACCCGGTTTTCCCTTAAGTCATGGTTTTAATCCCAGTGGGGGATGCAGTGATGCCTGTGCTGTGTGTAACCTCAGCTGAAGTTTGCCCTCCCTGTGGAACAGCCTGACTTGCTGCTCAGCAATAGCTTAGCAGGGATGGAGCCAAGCCTTGGGGACCTTTGTCAGTTCAGTGGCTGTTCCAGTTTTGTTCAGCTAAATTCAACAGGTTGTGTGGCCTAGAGCACCCTGAGGATCTGCTCATACCCTTAGAGCCTCTGGACTCCCAGAGCATCATTCAGCTGAGGGATTGGGAGAAGAACATGTCCCAAATCCCAATTCTCTCCTTTCATTTTAAGATGAAAACCCTGCTGAATTCTGTTTTAATGGCATTTTCTCCCCACTTCTCTGCAGTGGAGTGGGGAGGAGAATCAAAAGTAAAACTTGTAGGTTGACATAAGAACAGTTTAATAATAAAAACAAAGTAAAATACAATAATAATAGTAAATGATAATAACAACAATAAAAAGGGGGGAAAAAAAGAACAACAACAAAAAAATGTATACACAATAAAATTGCTCCACCCACTGATTGATGCCAGACCCCATTCCTGAACCTAGCTCAACCTCACTTCCAGGTAACTTCCCCAGTTTATATATTGGGCATGACATTCTATGGTGTGGAACATCCCTTCAGCCAGTGCTATCCACACCATTCTCATTCCAAGTGCAAACTACAGCACTGTATCAGCTAGTGAGGAGAAATTACCCTAGCTGAAACTAGGGCATTCTAGTAATTTACACAATTTTGCTTCTTTTAACTTGTGTCATCTGTTAAAACATGGTAAAAATCAATTTAACTAAAGTTACAGGAATCTTGTGAAAAGGAAGAAGGAGAAACAGCTGTCAATATCCATCCTTTCCTGGTTAACTGACATACATATTCTAACAGCTTAATACCCTGCTCCTCTCTGCAATAGGGAAAAATAGTGAAAAAAAATTAGGTGGAAAACTTCTTTGCTAACACAACTTTAAAAGCATGACAACATTTAAGGGATGCAGTACTCAAGTTGTTTATTCAGTAGGGTAGTAGGGGTTTTTTTTGTTGCTCAGACAAGTGTTTAAAGGTTCTATCTTCACAATTTTTATAACTCACACTCTAATAGCTTATGAATCTGAACAAAATACTTTCTCAAGGGGAGCCCTGAGTTTCCCTAGATCAGTGAGAATTTTCAAACATAAATCTTTGCTGCACAGGAAGCTCTCAGATATTGTTAGATAGTTTTTAATGAAAACCTCCTGCTACCTTCCAAGCCTCATTCTTTTGCTGAGATTTAAAAATATATTGCACTATTTCTAAATTAGTCACACTTGAAGCAATCTCCAGGGGTTTCCTTGCAGGTCTCTCAGGTTGCATCACAGAAATGTTGACTTTATGAACAGTGAATGGATTGGAGAAACTGACAAATTTGTCAAGCCTGAACTGGAACATAAAGACAGCTTGTTTGATGCAGTAAATCATGTGAAAACTGTTTCCAAGGAGCCTTTTGACAAGCTGTCAGGAGGATGGTTGGACAAGCACCAGGTAGTGTTACTCAGGGCTGGAACAGTGACCACAGTGAGGAAACATGTCATTTCATCTCTGTTTGACTTCTTGAGAACCAGTTGTCATCTGATAGAAAATATCCTTTCTGTCAGATTGATTTTATGTCCTAGGGCTCTACAAACTGGCTGATTAAAAAGGTGCATATCCCCTAAGTGTAACTTCAGGCACAAAGGCCTAAAAGAGGCAGGTTCCCCTTCTCTCAGCCAGTGGGGAGAGACAAGCTCTTCCAGAAATTCCTTCAGAGGTCACAGGTCAGGTGAGTTCCACCTTCCACCAGTTCACTCTAATCTGGCTCATCTTCTGGGTTCTTCTCAGCCCACTTCTCTAGCCAGCTAAGGTCTTCCTGAAGAGTAGGTACCACAGCAATCAGCTGTTCCTCACAGTTTTGCATTATATTCAAACTGGCTGAGGGTGCACTCTATCTCTTTGTCCAGGCCACTAACAAAAATGTTTTGGGAAAAAATATATCAACTGCTGGTTCATTTCACTAACAAGTGTCCTCTTGCAGTACCTTGCCCTGATGACCAAGGGAACATCTCTTGGAACAGCCAAGAGATGAATGTGTTTTCTATTCATTCAGATCAATTTCTGGTTTTCCAGACTGTTTTCCTGTTCTTACAGTTAGAAAAGACAATGGAAGTTAATGATTCTTACTTTCTGAGGATGTTTCTCTTCTTTGTGAAAAGCTGTTATCAATTTTCAGTAGTATTTTAAAAATTTGTAATTAATACTTCACTGATTTAAAAGAAAAGCATTAGGTGAGACTCATGGCCCCACCTGGTAAGTTCTGATGTTTCACAACACCTACTGACATCCTTTGATTTCCATAAGAGCAGTATAAATTTTTAAAATCTACTGTAGTGCTATTCCTCTCTAGTTATCAATAAACTTAAAGGGCTAATTGTCAGCCTCTACTTTGTTTCAGAGCTCTTAATCATCTTAGTTTATTCCCTAAGGGATATTGCATAGCTCACAATAAGTTATAGATATCTGTTCAGATAGTAAAATGTTAATTGTATCTTTTATTGGTTTTATAGCCTTTTTTCTTGTCCTGTTGCTTTGTTACCTTGTTTTCCATTTCAGTTCTTCATAAGAACTTTCTCTGATTTTCTATGTAGAAGTGCTATCTATGACAGTTAAATAATTCCTATAAGGATTGTTCATGACTTTCCATAAATATCCATGAATCTCTGAAATGTCACTCTATATAGAGAGTCCACATCAATTGTCAGATCACGACATGCGAATTTCAGTGGTACCAGAGGAAACTGTGCTCTGTCACACATTATCATTTGAGGTGGTACTGGTGAAATTTCCATTTTATCAGTACCACCCAACAAACATTTCCAGAATAATCTGATTCCTGAAATGACTATAAGAAAGGAATATTTTTAATATTCTGAGTAGTGTATTACTTTCTTTTGCAAGCACATCATGTGGGAAATCACTGAATTTCAGTGGTTATTAAGCTTAGAGTAAGATTATAGTAGCAAATAGACTACCTGTCACTCAATGTCTTGCTGTTATCTTGCCTACGAACTTCATGATTGTCATCTCTGAATCTTATTACCTGGGAGATGTGCCAAACTGCAGTGCCCTGAGACAACTCTGTAGAAAGAAAGTCCTTTCCAGAGAGGCCAGAGACCCTGGCTAAAGACTTTCTTTTCTTCTTCTGATCCCAAGAATTTAATGTAACTGCTATGAAGAATGATGCTGAGAAAAAAGGCAGAGTAGGTAGTGATGGCATTTTCAAGAGTTTAAGAGATGTACAAAGTAATTATCCTTAATTACTACTGCAATTCTTTTTTGCCTTTTTAAATTTCTGTTTGTGATTTCTACCATTATTTTAAAAAATATCCTATCTGTGAGATATTTGAATCCTCTGAAATTGCAATTGCCTATTTTTCCAAGGAAGGTAATATTGTACACTCTTTATTATGATCATTTTTTTATACCTTGTTCACCACAATTCATGCCTTTTGACTTTTTCTCCTGCTTGACTTTTGATCACACGTGGACACTGACTTCTGTCAGACCAAGAAAATGGACAGATGACTCACTAAGCTTAATTTGCTGCTGCGTTAAAACTACCTCTCATCAAGCTGACCTTATTACATTGTTTGCCTTCTCTTGTGCTACTTGAAAGTACTTACTGTCAGTGGCTAGTGTTATCCTCAGGACAATGCAGTGTTAGTTCCTGATAAATCTCCTACTTGCTAGAGCAATAAAACTAATAAATAATAAATGAGAATAAAATTTGTCCATCCTGAAAGAAATCTGGAATTGGATGTCAATACAAATGAAGTTATCATTGTCAGTGCATAGCAATGTCTGTTGTGTTGTATTGCACTAATAACCCAAAAGTCAGACTAACAGCTAAAAATACACAGTTTATACATTATTTGTTTAAATTAAAAGCTGTGAGGCAGCCTGAGAAGAAAGGAATTATTAAAGCTGACGAGAGCACGCAGAACTTCAGATTTCTCATTAATCTATGCAATTCTTAAAGAGTGACAAGAGGATACAGATTTTCTGTTTGAAAACGAAATGTGGATAAAACCTGTGTGAGTGTGGCAAGGTCTTGGGGGTGAGTAGTTGCAGGGGTGGCCTCTGAGGAAGAAGGTCAGAGATTGTCCTGCACTGGACACAGTCATTTCCAGATAGCTCTCCACCCATCATAGGCCAAAGATGATCCCATCACTGAATTTGGTGTTGCTTTTGCAAAAATGTTTTTATGAAAGAATGGAAACTCTTGAAAGAGGAGGAGGGAACATGGAGGCAATGAGGGAACAGGGATAGGTGGAGGGAACTTGAAGGAAACAGCAAGAGAATATGGAGGTCAGAGAGGCTGGAGCTGTTCTACGGCAGAGCCTTTGGAAGTCCCATGCCAAAGCAGAGGAAAAAAGCAAAAAAGAAGCATCAAAAGGAACCACTATATCCTGACTTGCAAACACTGGCACCCCTCCACCACTGGATCTCTCACCTATCAAAGTACTGAAGGCAATCTGTGGCTGTAACAAGCTGGGAGGCAAGAGATGCCTGATGTGAAGCTTGGAAAAAGGAGTGGTGTATTTTCCTTAAATGGTTTAATGATTTTTTTGTTGTTTTGCTTTTGTTTCTCAATACCTGAAAGAGTAATTAAGTATTTATATTAATTTGCAATACATAATTTGGCCTGCTACAGCAATTGTGACCTCCTTGTCTTTTATCTTGAAACATGAGCTATCTTCTTTGGTTCTGCTTGTTCTTCAGCCATGCTGAGGGTGAGAAGAGTGAGAAGAAGTGCTTGGCTACCAGCAAGCACATCAGTCCACTACAGACCTTTTTGGTAATAATCTTTTTCATAACGTTGCTCACCTCCTCAATAGTCCCCCTTAAACAGAAATGAACCTTGTTTACAGTAATCTGCCTGTCACTGGGAAGTTAAAGCTGCCATCCTCGCTGCTGTAGATGCTTCAGAGACACCTTCACATTTGAGATGATATATTCAGATGTGTAGGGTTTAATCAATTGCAATGTTCTGCAAACTGAATGACACAAAAGATTTGCATGAAAATAGCAAAGAAATACTCATATTCCCCAAGGCTGAGATAAATGTGATCTACATGACTCTTCCTAATGTCTTCCTGGAAAAGTGCCCTGTTTTCTTAGAAAACACTATCTTGGACAACCTCTCTACTTTTAGAAATAAATAACTAATAACTATATTCAAATAATTCGACCAACTCATTTAAGAAAGTACTATCTCTATTAGCATAAGCTGTAAGCTCCAAATTTGGTGTGCTGTTGTGCTCCTTCATGCTTGACTGCTTTCTTAAAAATGCAGAAGTCAGTACTGGGAAGCTTTCTCTGCATTCAATGTCACAATGCAGCATCCAACTGCAACTTTTCAAAATAATTAGATGCTTGATTAAGCACCTAGTCTTAGTCCATTCAGTTGAGTGCAATTGTAATTATGATATATCACAAAATGCTTTTTACAGTGCTTATTTCTTTTTGCTACTAATCAAATTATCAAAGAAATTTTAAAATCTATTTTTGAAACTTCTTAGCACTTTGTAGGTTTTTTATGTTACCTAAAAAAATTAAACTAATAACATTAAAACACACAAACCACAAAAGTGAATGACATTATCAATATACAAAAAAAGAACAAAGAACTAACATAGCATGAAAATGGGGCAATGAGCAATCAAGTAAGATTGTTTAAAATAAAACTAAATGGCAGCTCTTAAGTTCATATTAATCACATCCCATCAAATACAATGAACTAAGTCACAAAAAAGCAACAAATTGTAAATATTTCACAGTCTGCCTATGAACAGATTTCCGTTCTTGTCTAGTGATTACTTTGAGTTCACATAAACAACTGAGAATAATGCTGAGACTAACACAGCCTTAAGAAATGAATAAATTTAAAGTAAGCAAAGGTTTCAAGCTAAATCTTAAAGAATCATAGAAGAACAGAGTTAAAACAATCTTCAGAAGGCATCTTAAATCTATCTATCCATCTTCTCTGAGACAAATCATCTAGCTAAACTAAATATTTTATTAATCCAGGCAAAAAAAAAAATCCTTTCAGTAATGCAGATCTCAGAAAAATATTCCACACCTCAGCATTAATGCCATGCCTCACCATTTTTTTTGATCAGAAAGTCTGTCCTATTGTCAAATACAAATTATTAATTACAGAATTTAAGGTTATTACCTCTTCCCCTCTGTACCATGGACATACACACACACAAATACTCTTTAAAAAAAAAAAAAATACTTCTCTTTTTATACACACATGACTCCACATTAGAAAAATTTTCGGCTAAATAACTCTTTCCATCCATCTTCAGTGGTCACATTTCCTAAGCCTTTCCTCATTCACACTGCTGTCCTTCAGAATGCCTCCAACAGATCCATTTTTTTTTCTTTAAGTTTTGTAACAGAAACGTGACACATTACTTCAGCTTACCAGAACAACTGAACAGGAAGGTTATTTTATGCACCTTACAGTTTATTTCTGTAATTTTTTTTTTTTTTTTAATTTAGAACAGAATGAAATGTCTGACTCACTTGTGATTCTTTTCTTTCTTCTCTAAAGGACTGTCACCTAGCCCATTGCTTCTCCTTGTGTATTTACACTGTGACAATTTTTGCTCGAGTGTAGTATCTTTTGGTTGTCCCTTTTGACTGCATCTTATTTTTTAAACATTTTCTTCAATTCAACAAAATACTTTTGTAGGACAATGAAGAATAAACATTATCAGTACGTGTCATCATTTATTTAAGAGTCTTCAATTTACCATACTTCCTAGGTGTGCTATAGTTTACAGAGTAGGGAAACAAGACCATTGCCAAGGTTGTAAGAACATACCAGCATATTCTCATAATTCTGCCAGGCCTGAACATCTGCCCTGAGATTTCTGTGGAGCTCATGTAGCACCTCTCAAGAGCTCAGCAGTCTGTTACATAAGGTCTTGACACAGCTGAAAAATCCTGATTTCCACAAGATTCCATGTGGCTTTAAGTCCCATTGAAGTCCACAAGAATATAAAACATCAAGTACAACACTCTGCACTCTAAAAAATATGAGCAATAGTGGATGCAATCACGAGCACTCTTGAGTTATGCTGTTGTGGTTCTGGCCAGGACAGGGTTATTTTTTTGCAGTAGCTGGAAGGGGGCATGGCTGGGACATATGGTGGTGTGTATTCTATACCACCTCAAGTCCCTGCTGGGAGCAAGGGAAGGGGACTCTCTTCCAAGGAGAAGAGGTTTCTGCTAGTCAAAAAAAAACGTGGCAGAGCAAGCTGACTGATGTTGTCTGTTATTGGGGTTTTTTTCTCCATGTGAATAGTTTCTTTTGTTGTACCTTCTGTCATTAATGTTGCTGCTGTTACTGTTCATTTCCTTGTTCCATTGTCGTTTCCAGTAAATTGTTCTTATCACAGCTTGTGACCTTTGCCTTTTGTGTCTCCAATTCTCCTCTCCATCCCACTGCAGAGGAGGGGATGGGGAAAATGGCAGAGAGAGTGAAGCATGGTTTGGAGAGTCTTGGCGGGGGCACTGAATTGGGGAGTACTATTCCTAAGCCATGGCATAAATACATTCTAGAAGTAAAGATGAGTGCAAACTCACCACTAAACTGTTAGACACTAACACTGAGGTAAGTTTTTCTTGGGCTTCCATCTTATTCAGTTGCTAAGGGAGACTTTAATTTCTGTCTTGGTCAAAAAACAAATGGCATATTTTTCCTCACTTTGAATATTTTGGCTGTTTCCAAATATAAAATAAGGTTCATGTTTACCACATTTTGGAAAATGCTGTTTCTGTTTTTCCATAACAATGAAGCTTTAAAAAATAATCATCTAACCCAAGAAAATAGACAAAAATGTTTGGAAGACTGAAGACAAATATCTTCCAAGCTATAAACGTTTTTAAATAAGGTGGTCTGTTATTCCTGGTAGAGCAACTTGTGTTCAGTTTTTTATAGAATGCTGAACCTTAAATGTTAAGAGCACTGGACACCCAATGCTTTAGCTTCAGGGTACTGAAAAGCACTTAAGACCCTTTGAGTTAAAACCTGAATTAAGGATCTCTTAGAAAACATTCAGAGTATCTCAGGATAGGAGGTGAACATGACTAATGTGATTACATAAAGTCATTCTGCTTAAGCCACAGGTTTTTCTTCTTTGTTTTAATTTTAATTTCATATTCCTTTTATTTTACTGAAAGCCAAAAGAAAAGTATCTTGAAAAATGCATTGATGCAAAGCTGAATTGGGAATTAAATGTGAACAGGGAAAAAACAGGGGACAAAAAAAGCCTGGAAAAATCCTGCTGTAGTCAATGAAGACAGAATTATCAAAATTGAGCCCTAAGAGCCAAAGGATTTTCAAGTAAGAGAATAAATGGGTTTGGTGCTTTGGGGGTATTTTATATATCCCAAAAGGTCCATATTTTAATAAATTATAATTAATTTTACGTACAGAAGTTTTCTCCAGAGTGCTGGAAAACTGGCATCATCATCATCACACAAATGAAAGCTAAATAGCTCAATAGGAATACGCTTCTCAGTAGCATCTTTTCCCAAGTTTCTTTCAGCTTCTTGACATTTTTTTTTTTTTGTTTGTTTCAACATAAGTAGCTCACTACATATTTAATAAATCAAATTCTAATTTTCTCAGTGTATTTTGACTACAAACCTGGTGGAGTGAAGGCAGGCCCTTTTATTTGCCACTACATTGTTAAGCATAATGATTTCAGTTCATGATGGCACCTATAGATTTTCACAGTGAGGAAAGTGATGCCTGTGATAATAACCATAGTTAGGCTTTCATTCTTGAAATGGAAGAACTTGAATTTTCCAGGTAAACTGGTTCATAAAAAATTATTTAAAGACTATTTTCTAAAGAACAAAACTTCATGTTTTAGTACACGTCATAGAAAAGAAATTGCCGCAGTGATTGAAAATAACAGAAGAAACACTTTACTATTTTACAAGTAATACATAAATATAATTAAAGGAAATATTTCTGTTTATCTGCATTCACACAATTGCACCCTTTAATAAGCACTTTTAATGAGTTTTTTGAAAATATATTCCTGGATTCCTGTCCACTGTTGTCTACAACTGATGCACACAGAACCAAAATTCACATGCAATGAATGGATATACAAACAAATGCTCCAACATTAAAAGATTAAACACTCCAGTGATGCCACTTTGTTTTTAATTACCTTGTAGTTATAAATGTTCTGCTTTTCTCACAATATATCTTAATACATCCCTGGTTTTATTTCTGTGTTTCCAACAAAAGAAAAAATCGAGTGCTTCTGAAGTGTAGGAGTTTCTTTTTGTTATCTTACTCCCAGGATATGTGTCACACTAACACATCAACTCTTTGGGAAATTATATAAATCAGATTTATTTTTTGCAGAAGCCTTCTTAGCCAGTGTAAGCTTATAAGCATCAATGAAAGAAGCACAAACTTCTACAGCTAGTCAGACAGCTGAGACTTTAGGATAAAGACCAGTATTTCAACATTGTTAGTGTTAGTGAGTATTTCAACTGAAATACAGAAAAACTACTATAAAAAGAGATGATAAACTTCCATCATTGATTTCTACAGAAGGCTTTTGGATAGATGCTTTATTAAAAAATAAAATCCTACTGCTAAGAAAATTAGCTAAGAACACAACCACCACACAAACATACTTAATGAGTGTATTAAATTTAGAAAAGAAAAATGTCTCATTTTAAACAAAGAAGCATACTTAATACCTGCAAACAGAAATCTAATCTGCAGTATTTGTGATGATTCAATAAAAAGGAAACCTTTGGAACCAATGAAAAGACCAACATTGAATTCAAACAACTTTGTGTCAGCTTCCAAAATTTACACTAACTGTAGTAACTCAATGTATTCTCTTGGCATTTATCCTAATAATGCTCAAAACCACAATAAGTTTTGAAGTCACCAGCTGACACAAGAATCCTTTGCAAGAGACTCCACATACCACATATCAGCTTCTTTTACAAGCAAACTTGGAGATTTCCAGATACACTTTAGAGCTGCTGAACTACAGAACTGCCACAAGCACATGTCTCCAAGATCACATTAGTGGAGACTTTCTTCATTCCCTTGCCTACATTCAATCTCTTGCTCTTCCCTGGATCCTCTCCCATTTCTTTTTCCTTATCTCCTACATACAGACGAAAATTGTCTCCTGCTCAAAATGAGTCTTTTTTTCACCCAATGCTCCATTAGTGAGTTATTTAAAGCTGGCTTCTTCTGATCAGGGAGTCAGTCACGAATCTGCTCAGCGACTGAGCTACTGAAGTATCAGTAATAGTCTGTGAAAGCGCTCCATGCCAACTTATACAAATCATAACCTATACAATTTGGTCTAATAAAAGATTGATCCTCCTCTGCAAATCTTGCTTCTTAAATTATCATAACATACTCATTAAAGACTTATAAACATATGCTCTATTTATGTTACACCCACAGAAGTTATACCCATGTAAGTGAGCCTCAATCACACAGAACACTAAGACAAATAACAAAGAATTACTTATTTTAGTACTTCATATATACTTAATTTCAAAATACTCTAATTCTGATCTCTGCATTTCAAATTTCCCAGCAGTTATGACAAGTCATGGATCTGACTGTTCTTTACAGAAGGAAAATCCTTTAAGCACAGTACTTTGTAGTGAGAAGCATGCTACAGTCAAATGAGTTCTTACTGAGTGTCTACATATTAACTATTTCTATAAAGGTGAAATTAATCAAAATTCATTCCTGGAAATCATCTAGAAATCCTTAAACATTTATACTGTAATAATTTCTATAATTTTAATAAATCTACATTTTTGACTTATTTTAGCCTATCAATTCTAGCAAACAATACATAATTTCAGATGTACTGCAAAGGATCTCTGCCCAAATTTGGCCAGTATCCATAAAAGTTCAGGTAAAAATCAAGTGCTATCATCAAAGCAAAGCAAAATTAAAGGATTAGAAAGCACTGTGAAATGCCTCATGCTGAACTTGGAAAACATTATACCAAGGCAGCTGCTAATGAAAACAGCCTGTGTTCCTACAGGACAATTCTTTTGCTACTGTTTAGTAAGATATCTGAGCAAAATAAGAGTAAAGAGACAGAATTGTCAATATTGCTCAAGGACTTGACTGATACTGCAATGCGTGTTTGGAAACACATACTTGAAAAACTTACCCAGGTTTTTGAAGGTTTTTTTGGTTTTTAGGGTTTTGGGGGCTGGCTTTCCAGTCTTTTGTTCTTTAAAAAACAAAACAAACCAACGAAACAAAAACCCAACCAACCAAAACAACAACAAACAAAAAACAAACAAGAACTCTAGGATAGTTTCCAAAACCCTTATCTAGTTCTTGCTTCATTAAGAGAACAGTCTTCAGAAGCTCCTGTGACTAGGTATTGATTTAATCTGTAAGGCTCCTATTCCTGAAAGCTTTGATTCAGTGTCTCACATTATATACAGTTTTGATGCAAGGGGGACCTTTTGGTCTCGCTGAAGTGCATGGAAAGTTTTTATTATTTTCAGTGAGATCAGTTGAATTTGGGGATTTCCAAGGATTCCTAAACTGGTTAACAACATATGTAACTTATTTGTGAACCCCATGCCAAAACATGGGTTCAAGAAATAAGGCTACTGTCTTACTTATTAATGGACTTTTGTTTAGTAGTGCAAGTGGTTTATTAGAAGCCACAAAGCACACCAACATTAAGTTCAGAATTATGGTTTTGGTGATTTTTTTTTTTCCTCTGCAGAGGTACTGTTCTCTATTATGATATATATAAATTGTAGAACATTTCAAGATTACTTCAAGTAGTATGAGAATACACACACTTACTGAAACTGGTGATTAAAAATCACCTTCTGACGTAACTCATCTAACTTGTCATAAAATCTTTTGAATTAAAATTAGTAACTGAAGAGGAAGGTAACTACCGCAAAAACAAAGGTTAAAATTGAAGAAAAACAGACTTTGGGCTAAATTTCTGGCAGATCCAGTTGTTTTGTTGACACATAAAACTAGGGTATTTTTTATCAAAATCAAAATTTTGCTTATATACAGCTTTTTTTTCAGTTTTTCTTTTTTGATTATATACAGGACAGGACATAAAATACTCCAATATTTCTAGGTTTAAGATTACTTTATAGAAAGAATTTCATAATAAATTTAGAAAAAGTAACTGGAAACAGAAGCAGTAAAAGAAGAGAGAAGTAAAAGGAGAAGATCAAGTAACCATTTAAATGACCCTGGAGTGCAACTTGATGTTTCCAAATGATTTTAATTTAATTCACCTATAATGTATAAGCTTTCCATGATTTAACTTCACCATAATTTTAATTGCTAAAAAGATTTTTTACAGACATGACAAAAAGAAACCAAACAGAAAAGAGAAACACATGTGGGTTAAAGCACAATTTCCTCGCTGCATTGTTTTAAATTACCCATTTTTTTTTTTTTAACGGAATGACATGAGGGTCTAAAAAACTCCTGAATGTATCCTTCACCACTTGATCAACTTTTTTTGCTGATGAATTTTTCATATTGTTTTCTATATTGAAAACTACTGTTTTCAAAATGTAGATTTAAAAATAGAGGTCATAAAAGACAGACAGCATTTCCACCAGAAATGCTTGCTTGACTGAACTTAATAGCCTAAAGATAAGTTTGATTTCTCAAAATCTTCTGATGGAAACAAAGGATGTGGGCAAGTCCCACTCAGCTTATTTGCTATAGCTGGCTTTTCAAACAGCAGATCATTAGTCCTCCATGTAAGCAGCTGTGCTTAAATTCCCAGCTCTGTCTTAGCTCTGACTGTGGGCTACTTTTATCACGCCTGTATAACAAGGTCTTAATAATATTTTTGGTTATAATCAAGCATGGTACATCAATACCCAATGGAAGGTACAGGATTAAAATTTATTGAGAACTGTGATGATCAAAGAAAAGAAGCCTGTTCCAGAAAAGGTTGTCAACGGTGAAAATGAGTACAAAGCATAGATGTCCCTCCAGAGGCTTCCAGAACATGGATGGATCCAAGCTTCATTTTTTTTGAATTGGATTTGAATTCCAAGTGTAACTATAAAACACTCCAGAGATATAGCTAAAAGAGTTTCAAAATAGGAGGAAGGTTGTGAAGGAAATGATTTGAAGGTAGAGAAAGGAGAAAATTGTTTCCAGTGGGACTTTTTAAAAATCACTAAGTGATGAGAAACGAGAGAAAGCAAGCTGTCCCAGATATTCAGGACAGCAGAGATGGGAAAGGAAAGAGAGAGAGCATAGACTGACAGCAGATGCATCTCTGAAGTACTGGAGACAAAAAGCTGAAGTCTCTGAAGGAAGAAGCGTCACTGCTGCAATGCTGAGCCACGAATGCTATAACTTTGAATTGGCAAGCACTGCAAACGGGATCTTAGCATGTGTCAGTGGGATCTTGGCATGTATCACCTTGCAGCATCCAAACACCAGCAAGCCTCAGGGACCCCGTGTCGCTGTCAACGATGTTTCCAAAGCCATTTAAACAACAGACGCCAGCAAGCAGCAGGGTGTTCCTTTGCCCCGTATTATTTAACTTTCTGCAATGACAGCTTTGAGGTTCGCCTGCACACGGCCGTGGCAGCCATGTTCTACCGGCTACCCCGCACTGAACGTCCCGTTCCAGGCGGGCTGGGAGCGCCGCTGCCCCAGCTGGAGCGGGGGCCGGGGAACGGCCGGGAGGGCTCGAGAGGGGCCGGCACGGCTCCTGCAGGAGGGGCTGCACCGGCCCGGGGCACGGCGGCACCGGGGCACGGCGGCACCGGGGCCAGCCCGGCCGGCCAGCCCGCTCGTTGCCGTCACCGCTTCTCCCTCACCCGCCCCTGTCCCCGCCCCGTGCCATCCTCCTGAAGAGAATATGACTGCCGTTCAAAAACAGCTTTAAAAATTAAAGAAAAACAGACTTCAGGCTAGATTTCTGGCGGACCCAATAATTGTTTTGTTGACACATAAAACTGGGTTATTCTGGGTTATCAAAACTCTGCTTGCTATTTTTTTTTTTTCCTCCCTCTCTCCTCTCTTGATTATATACGGGGCAGGGCATAAAACCCTCTATTTCTTAAAGGTTTAAGATTACTTTATAGAAAGAATTTCATAGTAAATTTAAAAAAAAAAAAGTAACTAAAAAAAAAGAAGCGAAAAAGGACAAAAGTTAAGGAGAAGATCCAAGTAACCATTTAAATTAACCTGGAACGCAACTTGATGTTTCCAAATGACTTTAATTTAACTTATTTATAATGTATAAGCTTTCCATGATTTCACTTCACCGTAGTTTTAACTGCTAAACAGATCTTTTACAGACATGAGAAAACAGAACCAGAAGAGAAAAGAGAAGACCCTCAGTGGGTTTACAGCCGTTCCCGTCCCGGTCCCTGCAGGACGGGCGCGCCCAACGGCAGCGCTGAGCGCGCGCGCGCCGCCCGGGCATGCGCAGTAGGCGGGCTGTGCGCGGGGCGGGCGGAAGTGGCGCAGGCGGCGGTGAGGTGGGACAGGGACGGGGACAGGGACAGGGAGGGACAGGGAGCCGCAGGGATCGGCGCACACGGGGCTTTCTGGGTCTGCGGGCCCCGCTCTGCTTCCTTCCGTTCCGCAGCTGCCCTGCACCCGAGCTCTGCTCCGGGAACTGAATCTTCGTACAGTGCTCCACGGCTTTGGAAGTTTCTTTCCCGGCCCTGAGTAAACCGAAAGTGCAGTTCTGTTGGTAATACGCCTGCGCTGGTTGTCTTGGCTTTAAAGGTCTGGGCTTCTGGTAACTGGTGGATTGACTTTCTGGATCGATTAGTTCATATCCTGTGAAGTGTGGGCTCTGCAGAGTAGCCCTGTCCTCCTGAGGCATCTGCTCTGCAGTGGATTGCTGCTTTCTAGAGCTGAAGTACTGTTTAGATAATAGTGGCTGTGTAAGAATCCTTTTTCCTCAGGTAATGTTTGATTGTAGTCTCTTTTGCACAATGTCAGATGAGTAAATTTTAGTCTGAAATAAAGGAAATTTGTTTACTTAAGAAACCTAGTTGTCTGTGTAATTTAGAGTAGGTATAGCCGAGGACATCCTTCCCCAAAAAATAAGTGCCCGAAGATCTGCAGCAAGAGCAAGCTGAAGCCTTGCAGCTAAGGGAATACGATCTGTCATGCTTCCGACTTGTTCTCCTGTTTTAGTTAATCTGACATGATGTTCTCACCTCATGAGAATTCTCAAGGAACTAATAAATTACAAAATTAGACTTTTGAAAAAATTCTAGACAGACTACACACTTTGTTCACTGATGGTCTTGATTCCATTAAGGTAGAAGCTTTATCTTGTGATGGCAGGTTGGGTTTGTGGTAGTTCTGTACTGCCTATTCTGTTCAAGCCAAAAATACACATTTTTATGACAAAGTGTTGCATAAAATATAGTAGGAATGTATGGCTGTGTCTACAAATACGTGTGCTTTTATAATTAAGCATGACATTTCGTAATTATTTTAACTTTTGCACAATTAGCTTGACTACTGTACTGACAGGTATTTGTGTTTACAGGGGCTACAGGTCAGTGTGACTGACCACGTCAATAACATGCTGATGCTCTTGGCTATTCCTTCATTCTTCACGAGACTTAGGTGAGGTTTCCTTCAGAAGTCTACATAGTCACATGTTTTATTCTCTTTTGATTCTCAAAATGACATTATTCTCTTCATGCAATTTTTGTGTATGACTGAAGTATTTCTTGGTAGAAGAGAAAGGACTATATTTTCTATTTAGTGGACAGAGCAGCTCATGAGAGTTAAGAGCAAAGCCGTCCTCAGTGTTAGATTTCACTTGAGTGATGCATGTCACATTCTCTTTGGGGATGTTAAATTGTGGGTTGCATCCTGTATACAGTATACAGTCTACTTTAAACAGTCTACATCATTTCATATAATTCTTTGTTAAAATTGTTAAGCTCCTTGCTTGCTTACAGTCCATATTTTTGTAAATTTAATTACTGGAAGTCAAAAGGTATTTGTAAGTTCACAGTCATCTTCTTTCTGCTGTGTGTATGTGTTGTGTCTCACTCCTCTTCAAGGAGTGTCCCATGCTGCTGTCTGCCTTTCTTGCAGTCTCTGTTGGTTTTGTTTGGGGTTTTGTTTGGTTTGTGTTTTTTTGGTGGTTTGTTTTTTTTGTTTTTTTTTTTTTTTTTTTTTTTTTTTTTTTTTTTTTTTTTTTGGGGGGG
>VWYO01011296.1:37150-63807 GCA_013400275.1 Rhadina sibilatrix
TTTTTTTAATGCATAGCTCTGTTTACACCACTTACAGGCTTCTTCAGTTCAGGTTGGAGTGATTCCTGTCAGTGTTAGTCAGGCTTTTGAGAGCAGCATAGATATTTGACAGATGTATTTGTTTTCACTTGGTTGCTCTACAGAAGAGTTGGGAACACAAGGACAGTACTAACAATATCTTCATGTAGATTTGGAAGGCCAATGCTCTATCTGTTTGTTTTGGAAAATTTATAACTTAGAACTGGATACACATATCTTTGGGTTTTAATTGCCAAGAGCAAGAATCTGAAGGCTTCAGAGATTAGCAGTTAGAACACATGACCTTAGTTTTATCTCTCTCTCTCTCTATATATATAGGAGTTCTGAAAAACACCCCACTTGTTTTCTACTGGAATGTTATTTACCTAAATTTAAATTATAACAAAATGCTCTGTATTGTTAAGACATCTTCATGGGAAAACAAAAAAAGAAGAAACAGAAAAATCTATTCTTAATTGCTCAAGTAGTGTAACAGAGAGAAACAGGATAAAAAAAATTGTTAATCTCTTACATTGCATATCTCCTCACTCATTATACTGTTGCTGAGTGAAGATCAATATTGCTGATTAACTTTAAAGTTGACTCTTTCTAGGTGGAATAGATCAGCTTCTCAGTCTGCTAGAATAAAGTGTGAAGTAGATACTTTGAACTGAAAAGCTATGTAAATCTTCTAGTTGCTCTTTTCACTAGAGACTTGAAATCCTAGTAAGCTAATGACAATGCTGTTGTGTGTGTTTGAAAACATACAGATAAAGGCATTGTTTTTAGCCTCAGTTAGTAACATCTTACAGAAATTCTGATACCTCACTAGTCAAAGCAGGAACAGCATCTGCACCTTTGTAGCAGTCTTTTACTTCTCCTTCAGCTCAAGCAGAGATTGAAACCTGTCTGGTGCTGTACCTCCCAGCTCTGTGCTGCCATAGGTTGACCCAGGCTGGAAGTCAGGTGCTTGCCAAAGCCGCTCTTGTCGTTCCCCTCAGGAGGACAGCGAAGAGAAAATACAACTAAAACCTTGTGGGCTGAGACAGGGAGATCACTCACCATTTTCATGGACAAAAGAGACTCAAAGTAATTTAACTTACTGGTCATCAAATCAGGGTAGGATAATGACAAATAGGGACAAAACTAAAGACCCTTCTCCCTAAGTATAAAGATTAAGATACCCCCAGAAGAAACGAGATGAGACAATGTAATGAGAAAATACAGCAATAGCTAGTTATTGCTAGATCAGTTTTTTCTGTTTCTCTTATGTGTAACTTCACTGCAATAGACTACTCTTCCTCTCCCCTATTCTCAGCATTATAACACTGTCACTATTAATTTATTTCACTGACTTTTAGCACAGAGAGGGCAGGCCATAGATGACAGAGTCATGCATTTCTTAGCTTGTTCCAAGTGCTTTCCATGCTTAGCATCTGTAGATATCCTTCTTATTTTCTTTATTATTTATTTCGTTACTGGATTCATTGAGAAAATTTTTCAATCTTTACATAAGCATGTTTTGTTTATTTTAAGTTAAAATGATATATGTTTTAATTTCTTGCAGTCAAATTTTTTTATAGGGAAAAAACTGAGTATGGAGACTGTTTGTCCATGACTTAGTGCTGGGGAAGGAGTCATTCAAAGTCTTTGCATGGTTTTTGTCTGCATTTCTGTACATGAAATATTAACACTGTTTACATTATCCTTTGCATTTATATGTATTTCTATTTATTTATATGTAAAGTAATATTTTTTTGCCATTTATGGTACTTCATAATGTTTGAAAAATCAAGTAATTTGGATGGTTGTTTATTGCCAAGGAAATGTTACTTTCTTCTTGCTACTTACGGTACTAAGCGATAAGGCCAGTCCTTCTGAAAATTCTTAGTTTTGCATAGTTAAACTGACTTGTTATGAAATAGGTAAATATTCCCCTTCTGAGTAAGATGCAACTTCTAGTATCTCTTAATTTGAACAAACTGCGGAGCTTCAGGACTCTTCATGATTTTTGTTTAGATAAAGCAGCTATGCCTGTTCAATTGCTCAAGATCGTTAAAGGACAATCTGAAGCTCCACTACCAAGCCATTTGCAGAAGGAGAATTGGCAAGATCTACAAGAAGGCTGTGATCACACCAATAAATACATTCAGGTAAACTGAAATTTTATCTTCCTTTGAAATGGCTCCTATTACATTAGCAAGGCACTTTTGTATTCCAGCTCATTTGGTGACTTTCTGCAACTGTGTGTCTTTTCTGTTTCATCTGTTGCATATCTTTAAGCAGTGGAAAATTATGACCTTTTTGAACTTCATTGCATGTTGCTATTACCTTCATTGATTAACGGTCCTGTCCCTTTCTCTTACGTTGTCAGAAAAAAATTTTGTAGGAGTTTCTCTTTTCAGAGTTTATAAGCTGTGGACCAGTTTAAAAACACATTAATATTCAGAATGCTTTGCTGAAGATGGCAGGATTAGGAGAGGTTAAGTGCTATTTTGGTATTGGTATTTGGTTAAGTGGTATTTTATTTTTAAAAAATAATGATAAACACCTCAATCTTGTTAAAGATCAGATTTCAGAGTAACTAAAAAACTTATAAAGTAGTTCTCCTTTTGTATGAAATGATGCAATATCCAATTTTATGAAGAGTGTTGTTTGTAGCAACTGCCAGCATCAAGACACAATTAGGTTTTTTATCATTACGAAGTGTGCACTTACATTTGACGGTAATAGCAAATATATTTTGGATTGGAAGTACAATCCTGCTATACCAGTGAAATGCAGAAATAACTTTTTTCATGCCTAAAACAAGTATTCTCTGTAAAATGCAGTGTCAATTCTTGAGTGTGTTCTTTTTTTATTCTGTTCAGCTTTTTTTGTCTTTGGCTCTGAGAATCGTTTTAGGCATCCCTGATGCTTATGCGTCAGGAAATCAGCATTAATCTAGGCTTTCTTTCAATCTGTTAATTTTTTTAAAAAAGGGGAAAAAATTAAGGCAGTCTTATTCTGTGGAAAACTTAAGTTGTCTTGAATCCTTAAAAAAATGGCAGAAACGTTTTAAAAATATGAGCTGAACTGATCTAAGTTTTTTTTCTATTTGAAAGAAACATTTTTGCTGCCACAGCTGTATATTCTCAGTTCCAACTCTAGTGCTTATGTGACCCTGTGATTGAGTCTATTCATGAGAAGGAAACTGGCAGAAGACCATCCATATTGCTGGAGAGAGGATAATTTCCTGCTGCTCTCACTCTGCACTGGTTCCTTGTGGTGTCAGATTGATGCCAGGAGTGGTGCACTTCGACGTAGCGAAGGAGCAGGACTGCCCTGTTTGGAAGCAAGCAGCAGTTGAGTGGTATAGGAGGTGATTTGATTGAGAATGAGCCTCCCTCAGGTCTTGTAAAGGAATAAATGGAAACATCAATAACCACTGCTGCTAGCAAACGGGGTTTATTCCTCAGGGTGTAGTTTCCTGTCCCTGTTCACCTGCATGATATATAGACTTTCCTGGCTTTGAAGAGCTATGTCTGCAAGCAGCTCTGGCATGCAAGAACAGGGATTCTTGTTCAGAAGGAAGCGGTGAAGGAGACAAAAATGCATTATAAATTAGAAAATGTTTCTGCCAAAATAAATATTTCCATTCGAAAAGCAGAGCAATTACTACCAGACTATGATTTAAAGCATACATGCAGTGCTATAGCTGATTCTGAAAGGGAAAGTGTGTAGAATGTCTTTCTCAGACTTCTGCCTTATGTTAAGAGAACTTCATGCTGCTGCTGACATGGATTAGTTGGTGACTAAAACAGCTTGGCATAAACAGCACAACTGAGAGCTGATAAAGCTGGTGCAAATACATCATTAAAAGTGAAGGAAAAGCCAGTTCTGCAGGCTGAGCTTCAGCTGAACCTTTGAATGCACTGATGTTAGGTTATCTTAGTGGTGGCACACTGTCATTCTAGACCTGCCAAAATAGGGATCAGGTCCTGCTTTGACAGGGAGAGAAGGGCAGAGGAGGCTTTTTATGAAGTGTGTTCTGGCAAAAGCAACAAAAAACATTTGGGATGCTTTTGTCTGACTTGTGTGCCTCAGTCCTTTCATTCTTCTGCATGTTTTTATCTTCCTTATCTACTTCTTTGAAAACTGCAAGTTTCAAATTTGTGGGAAAGCAGCACAAGCAATGTTTGTACCTCTTCAGTGTCTATTAACTACACATGAGGCCTTCTCCTATTAGTTCATCATTCTCTGGATTTTACTGTGGCAAACCTGAAAATCAGCTGCCAAATCAAATGTAGAACCAAACTGAGGGAGTGAGGCCTTATAAGGAAGGGGACACATGCAGTAGAAGAGTTGTACATGGTCAGTTTGGGAGCGTGTCTAGTGGTATATGGAATGAGGAGGGTTTGGGAAAAGGTTTGCTTCTGAACTCAGTAAGCAGTGCAAGATTTGTGAGGGAAGACTCAATTTGAGCAAGTTTTGCCAAGGTATTTTCTTTTGCAGTTTGAAGCTCAAGTGTTTCAGGCATCTGGAGGGGGCAGTGGGGCAGTATGAGGAAATGGGTAGTATCTGGGGAAGAGAGCTGTAGTGTAGGTGTTTGGGATACAAAAGGAAATGGAGGGGCCAGACCATTATAGCAAGGAATGTGGTCCCAGAATTTGAAAAGTCTCTGGGAGATACTAGGATGTAAAAGGAAAAAAAAAAGTAAAGATGGTCAAAAAGTAGTCACTATTGCTTCAATGAATTCCACTTTTAAGTAGTGCGCTGGTGCAGATCAAAATTTCTTACTAAGAAAAAAATATATATGTAAATGCTGAGTGTTCCTGAGGTGACTGTTTCATTGCAAAGACTTTATTACAGTAATAATTCTGTAGTCTTTTATTTACCTGTGAATACAAGTCAAGACAGTATCAGCAAGAACAATTATATATATATAGTGAAATTCTAAACAAAACTCTAATTTTGAAAACAAGTGAGCAACCTTTCTAATTTTAACAAGTAAGTTCCTGCTTTTCATAAGGAAGACTAATGAGTTTTGTAAGGGCACTTAATTATCAAATTATTTTGGAAATCAGCATCTGTGAATAATATTGAGGTTTTGTGCAGTGTTATTATTTCTTTATGAAACAGATGGTAAAATCTCTTTGCATTTGATTTGGATTACTCCTCAGCAAATAGGACAAATTTTACTCTGAAAGGCCTCTAGAGTAACAATTCACTGCTGCATATGTTATCCTGATTTGGTTTAAGAATCTTCCCACTGAATATGTGTATTATAAATCACTGTGATTTACCTGACTGTCCTCTTAATGTTGCATTTATAGGTATGTTTCCCTGCTCTCTTTTTACAAGAAACATTTTAGTCTATTTTTGTGCTGTTTCTGTAGGGTTTTTTTAAGCATTTTACGGAGTCTATTTTCAATATTTTTATTTTTCATTATTGAACCAATTTTTATGGTTTTGTCGTTGAGAGGGTTACAGTGTTTTATCTGCCACACTGTGAAAGAATACACTTGACTGACATTTTTGGTACAGTTGATGATACCATCTTTCTAACTAGATGTGTTGTTTCCAAAGAGATGTTAACATCGCTGAAGTTGCTGATTTTTGCTTCACTGTAACTTCAGCATCGAAATAAAAAGAGTATTTTGAATTAATTGTTAAATAATAGCATCTTCTAGAGCATTTGTATTATTGCCAAATAATTAGGACACAACAGTTTCAAAATTTTGTAATACTTTTCTCACAGCTGTGGTTTTTTTTCACAGAAGATTATTTATCTTCATATGAGTCTATTATATCTTTGCTGCGATTTTATTCCGATATTTATGTTGTAATCCTTTGCCAATATTTTTGGAGAAATTGCTGTATCCTTTAAAATTTTGATCATCACCTCTTTAGATGCCTTTTAGGTTTTGTGCAAAAACTCTAGTCTTTTTTGCTATTTTTGTAACTAGTAAAAGTTACATGTATAGTTCCATAACTACTGTCTTATTGTTTATCATCTAGTCAGTAGCATCTAAATTATATTGACATGCAATACTTACTTTGTTATATCTCAAGAATCTTGCTTTTTAATGCTGTCTATAGCAGTTGAGTTTTGGTTTTTTGTTAAGAGTGTAGATGGCAATTTGTGCTTGTTCCTTAAATTCTGCCTTTTTTATCTTACAGTTGTTTTAGCTGTTACCAGTACTTCAGTAAGTGAAAGGCATACAGTCTTAGTTCACAACATTTTATTTTATTTTTTTCCTTTTTAGGGAATAGTTACTCTTTCCTACCCATTAACAAAACTCCAAGATGGAACAGACTTTTTCAAGATTGTTCTTCAAGGTACTACATTTAAGTATACATTTTAAATTTATGGTTACTGCATCAGTAGTTCCTGCTTTTGTATAGTGTTCAGTAGAATGTTAGATTTAAAATGCTCTCTGAAACTGTTCATTTTCTACAAAAAAAAAAAAAGTTTAGTGTATACCAGGTGAGTTAATGGAAACAACAAAGTATTTGTATTTCAGCATAACTTTTTTAAAGACTGTCCTGGAAATATATTAGCTATATGTATAGCTTTAATAGTGCATTTTCAAACTACTTACCATAGGAAGGACCAAGAAAATTGCACACAGAATAGTTGCTACATAATATATATAGCATATACTACATAAGGGCACATTTAATACAGGCCAGTATTTTGATTAGCAGCAAAATATTTGTGTCTCATTCTGTTTCAAGTTAAGCATTTAAGAAAAGGAAATTTCACCTGACTACTCAAATATTTCAATACCAGTAGCTAGATTAGCACTTTGAAAGACCTAAGTTGTTCATCATGTAATAAATGATAGAAAAAAAATATGTTCCTTTTTAAGTCTTAAGGGTATCATCTCTTCCAGTCATGAAGGTGGAGGAGGTAATTTGTCAGGGGTCTGTTGGGTTCAAGGAACTTTCCATTTCCTTCCATTTCATTCTCAGTTTTTTCCTTACAGTAGCCAAAGAATCATGCATGGCATGCTCCCTCTAAGCCTCCTGACTCCTGTGCCTGAGCAGCAGGGCTCTGCAGGTCCTGCCTGGTGACACTGCTTGGGGCTGGCGTTAGCAGAAGTGAATGAAATTCTTGGGACCTTAGTCATTCTTCCTGCTGGCTCCAGGGTTCTCAGAGGGGTGCTTAACCTCCCTGAGTCTTGCTGATTACAGTCACTGTTCAGGAGAGGAGAGTTTATGCAAATTCTCCGTGGGAACATAAGTTTGCACTTCTAAATCATTGAAACAGTAAAAAGTAGAAAACTCCTAAAATAACAACATGAATTCTGCTTCAGTCCTCCTGGAAGGCTATTAATTAATATTTCCATGTCCTAGAATATCTTCAGTTTTAATAGATTCTACAGTAGGATCTGTGTTATTGTGATGGGATAATATTTCTTCTCTAGCACTATACATTGAATTATCCAAGTGGAAATCTTTTTCATTTCTGTTTAATTGTACACTGGTGTGCAACAGGCAGATTTTAATCCTCTTATGAAAAATATTCTGAGCAATATACCTGCAGTTAGCACATTTCCTATTTGTAGTGTAATTCCACTTAATTGAAAAGTGTTAGCAGTTGTGGATCAACTTGTTTTGTAAATCTCTTTCTACTGCTGCTTTGTTTTGGAGAAGGTATAGTGATTGGAACCACTTTTCCTTTTTTTCCTCTAGATTCAGATAACCTGTCTTCCAAGATCAACAGCATCAATGTTTTAATATATGGAAAAATGGCAGAGGATTGTGCAAAAATTATACGCTGTGGGGTAAAAAAACCACTAAACATATATACATATATTTTCTTTTTTTTAGCAGTTGTTTCTCACAGATGTATGTCGACTTCTTTTCTTGTCTTAGTCTACCTATCCCTAAAATTGGAAATAATCTGTTTAGTCCCTTCAAATATATAAATATGAACTAGAACAAAAAAGAAAAATATTTGCTTATGTAAATTCTTGCTCACACTAATATTGAAATAAAGCAATTCGTTTTATCAGTTCTGTTTACCTAGCAAGCAAAGGATCATGAATATGGATAATAGAGAAGTCATCCATTTATATTCATATTTTGAATGTTTTGCCATTTGATAAGATATATTTTAGAATGAAATTAATTTAAAAGACAGTTACACTAAAAGATGTAAAAAAAAATTCAAAACTGTGCATACAGAGGGGTTTTTTTTACTGACTTGGTGCTGGTGTCTTACTTTGTCAGAGATAGAAGTTTGGTTTGAATAGCTCCAGGTAAAAGACTTAGGTCAGCTTGTGCGTTTGTGAGACAGTGTGTTACCACTAAAGAAGGAAAACAAGATAAAAACAATTACTTCAGTCTTTTTATAAGATTGCCTGCCAGTTTACTGACATTTCACTATTAGCCAAATATGAAAGTAAAATTAGTATATGATGCATTATGAGCTCATGTTAGTGCTTTTTCATTTGTGATGCAAATTCACACTAAATCATAGAATGGTTTGGGCTGGAAGGCATCTTTAAAGACCAGCCAGTTACAGCCCTCCCACCATAGTAGGGGGACATATGGGCAAGGCCATATTTGACTTCATTAGGTTGCTCCAAAGCCCTATCCAGGCATGTTTTAAACACTTTCATTGATGGGGAGTTCACAGCTTCTCTGGGCAAATTACAGATTTCTCAATTCCTTGGAATTTTGAATTTTGATGGGTAAGCCAGGGTGGAAAGTTCCTGAAGTGATTTGCTAGATATGCAAGCTGCAGAATCTTTTTAAAATCAATGAACAATTCAGTTTTCTTCTGATAAAAATACAGATCTTGAGCGAGGCACTGAGCAGCAATTAGAAGACAAAAAGATTATTACTGAAAAGCTGGGTAGGAAACTACAACCCACAGGCAACAACCCTTAGACAGCTAAGATGTGCTAAACCCCCAGTTTGTTCTTCCCCAGTGAACTGAACCTTAATGGGGCTTCCCTCATATCTCAAATAAGATTTTAATTTTGGAAGAATATAAATATGAGGAAATAATGATTTCTGAAGCTGGCAGGCTTTGGAGAAAAGCCCCATTTTTTTACCAATTAAAGAATTACTTCAGTAAGGTCCAGTACTGTTAATTTGCTGCATACCATTTCAGATTTTAGTATTTTTATATTTCCATACCATTCTTGGCATACTATAAAAACTTTAGCTAAGTAGCCAGGTGGAGGAGCTGGCAATTTCCAAAAATGTTAGTAACCATATTGTCTCATGACTCAATCTGTAGCAGAATAACCATCAGGAAAATTGTCTATCCTATATTTCACACTTTTTGAATAAGAGAACTAGAATTTCTTTTTGCCATTTAAAAGTGTTGTTTGAATCTCATAGTTTATGCAATACACTACTGTTGACATGAAAATCCACCAATTTATGTAAATAGTTTTGATTCCCGAGCCAATTACAAGATCTTCTTACCTAAAGGTGAAATGGAAACTAATCTATTTTGAAAACTAATACAACGTTAAATTTCAAACCACCATGCAAATATTATGAATTTTTTTTTGCATGTTTAGAAACTGCAAGTCACAGCTGGGCAAAGTTGACTGTGAATTTGTAAAAAATCTGAGAATGTATCTGTTCTTTCTACCTGTAGAAATAGATTTAGAGAGAGTGCTGTCTTTTTCTCATGGAAATTGCACAGTCTTTTCTCAGTTTGAGAGAATGTTTGTTTTTTTAATGTGATGCTACGTATGTATTACATGACAGTAATCACTAGTGACCTAATATTACTGAAAAAATTTTCATTTATTATCAGTCTGTTAAAAGGCTGAGTCTGCGGAATTCTGAAGTTCCTTCTGACACAGGAGAGCAAGACAAGAGAAGCTGCCTGTACAGAGCTCCAGTCCTGACTCAGCAGCAACATCCCAGAATCTTGTGCAGTCTACTTCTAATAAAATGCTGAAATGGGAAAAATGTATAAGCAAGGCGTAGCTTTTTAGATAAAGGTTGATTTTACTGTTGGAGGAACATTCTGGGTAGCATCAGCTAACAGTGAAAGAAAAACATCTGATTTTGGCAAAATTCATGGAGTTTCCTGAAGTTTATATTTGTGTGTTTCTGTATCTGGGAAGAGTGAAACAACTTTCATGTGTGTTAGTAGGACAGTGTGTTAGAGATGCAGAGCATAGTGAGCGTTCTAATTGTTTTGATGTATTTTGACTTAGCTTTGAGTATGGCTTACTTCTAGGTTATATATTACTTTTTAGTCAAAGTATACATTGTGACACTACCTGAAAATCTCCATGTCCTAAGTAGTTTCATTGTGAATTAAACTGTCTGATTAAATTTATGTTTTCTACAGAATTTTTTTCCCCAATGTTTTAATAACCACATATATCACTGTCACTTTATCTGGAAGCCTTTCTTTTTCTTGCACAAAACATTAAAGTTTTGGATCTTAAATCATTTAGCGTAGCATTGTCAGATTGCTGAAATAGCAAAAAAAGCGCTGTCATAGTGCAGTATTTGGCTAAAACTGTCAACTTTAATCAGAAAACTCTTTTATTTGTTGTAATCAAATAAACACGTGAAGTAAAGTTATTCAGTGAAAGTTTATGGAAGTACTTTTGGTAGAAGCTTGAATAGAAATATGGTTCCAAGTCTAATATGTTTATTGGAATGGAGCATACTGGCACAGCCCTGCTAAACAGTTCAGATAGCTAGGCAGCTGACTATAAAGTAGCTTTACATTTTTATCAGATACCTTTTTTAATCACCTCTGATTACCTGAAGGTATTTAACATGTTTTCTATCTTCTCCTTATTATTTTTTCCTTTTTGATTTGGTGAGGTTGCTGCTAAAAGCATGAGCTGCTGCTGGGACTTGAATCATACACCTTTTAAATCCTCTTTTTCTTTTTATCTGGTGATGTCTGAGGAACTTTGTACCAAAGTGAAAATAGAGCTACAATTGTTTTGTGTGCCTGTATCTCAAGGAGTGATGCCAGAGAAGTTTGTAAAGTCTTTTTTGCTACCAGAAGCCTATCTGTTGATTGACCTGCCTGTTTAACCCTTAAGGAAGATGTTTGTCTAGCCAAAACAGAGTTTATAGGAGAGTTTCATAAAAGTACAGCTGTAATTGAATGAGAAAGAAGCTCTAAGAAAAAATGTTTTATCAGTGCTGGTCCGTCGTGTGATTTCTTTTCTACCTTAGTTAAGCTAACCAGAAAGGAGTCAGTCTTTAGTGTATTCAAAAAGGAATGATTGTTTTGCCTTATTCAGTGTGAATCTTCCTCCCTAGGCTTTGTCAAAAATAGCACTCAGCTACAGTAGCATCACGAGTGTGAACATTTTAGCAGAATTAAAAGAAAAGCTTTCTGCCGTTTGTTGTAGATATAAATACCATGGGTAGAGGAACTAAACTGGGAAACTTAAAGACAGTTTGTACAATTGGTTCAGGATTTTTGTTTCTTCAATGTCTTGAGACTTTAGGGTGAAATTTCACATCATACAGTCTTAAAAAATAGAGCATGTGTTAGAGTCTGTGTAATTTTCTGTTTATTGCTCTCTCCCCATAGGAAACCTTCATAGTTGCAGGATTTAAGGTGATAAAATTGCCTACAGCAACAGAGGATGGTAGACATGGTTGTCACCTGGAAGTGTCTGAAGAAGCTGGATCAGCCATTTATGTATGTGGATGCCCAACTTTTTTTTTTTTTTTTAAATTTTGAAAATACTTACAGTAACATTTTGCTTTATAATAGGAAAAACCAATAAAATCTATTAGAAACTGAAATGGTACAGATTATTTTACCATGTTCATCAGGAAACATGACACGTATGTGTGTGTGTGGACATGTGATTTTATGGTTATTATAAAATCACATGTCCACAAATTATTTTCCAGATAAAATTCTACTTGTCAAGTGCAAGAATTTGACTTTAGTTGACTTCAGGTAGATTCCTAGGGCTGTTTTTCAACTACTCTTCTGCATAACACATTTCAATAATGCAGACAAGGTAGAGGGTGCAAATAGTAATTTCAGCTTTATAATTTTCAGTTTTCTGTGATCTGTAAGTTTGTACTGTTTTAGCTCAAATCATTAATTGTTGTCTTTCAGATACATGGATTTCTGTAATTTAAATTTTATACAGGGAATTACATTCTTTTGTTCTGAGTAAAATATTTGTTCTTTTGTACTATTCTCACATCAGTTCTGTTTAGTTTTATCTGTATAGTTGTCTAATTAAATCTTAAATTTAAGAAGAAGATACTTTTTTTTTTTTAATTTTAGAAAGGCACTTTTGTTTTGGAATTGATCTCTACAGGTAACTAAAACTTGGTACACAGATCGGTGAGAAACAAAGTTATTTAAAATGATAGCCCAGACTGTTTCATGACATTCATTATGTGTTGTTGATGATGATGATGATACATAGGTAGAAAGAGTATTTTTCATTGAAGATGATGGATAGCAAAACCACCCTGAGTCTAAATAGATGTGTGTAAACTAAGTGTCTAAATTTTAGAAACTACATGAGGCCTTCAACTGAGTATTGGACTTCATGACGTAGAGTCTAATCCCAAAGGCTGTGCAGCTCCCTGGATGCCTGGGTTGTGCTGGGGTGTTTATCTCATCATTGACCACAGAATGGAGCTTGTGGCACTTCAGTTGGTGACGTGTGTATTGGATGCTTAGCGTTGACACAAATGAGCAGACTTTGTGTGTGCCTCACTTCCTCAGTTACTATTTTCACTCAGCTGTTTAAAAGTAAAATCAGCTTCAGGAATACAGCTGAGGTGGAGAGTAAAAGCAGTACCCCAGCAGGAGCTGGCAGTGTGAGGCAGGGCACAGCTGTGACACGGGGCTCTGTCCTGGCTGTGCCCTCGGGATGGTGGCTGAGCCCTGTGTTCCTCACAGAGAGTGGGGGTGTGTTGGCTTTTCATCAAATCAGCACAATTAGTTCTTTAAAACACCTTACATTGAAGATAAGTCTGGCTTATAAGTAAGGCTCAAAAAAGGAGCTTAGAAACTGTCTTTTGTAGCCGTGGTTCATGCCTGTGATGTTTTGGTTTCTCTGAAACTTTTTCCCAGAGACTTTTCTGTCAACAAGAGACATGTTTTCCTAATTGTAACCTCTGTTTACATTCCTTTCCTTAGGAGGGACTTCTTCTTGATGTCCCTCTGACTTGACCAGTGTGATTGAAGAAGTTTGTCTTTTTTCCACCCATTGGGTTGTTCTTTGTAGAATAGCATAAAAGGGAAGAAATTCTCAGAAATAAGCGAAGTCATTGTCAGCCTTCTGAGTCGGAGTCTGTGTCGTTGTAATCTTCAACAGCGTCAGTCTTTAAATAAAATTTATCCCATTCTGGTGAATTTTTTCCCCCAAAGGAAAGTAACAAGTCACTGAGAAAAGATCTGCTCTGAGCATTGACATGTACATACATCTTTATGTACAATACCTTAAACCCACTTAAGGTCTATATTAAGCAAGTATAGTTTTAAATTTGTAGTGTCCAACTTTCCAGTGCTACTACCTAACATACTCATCTAGGTGGCTTTAGAAAATGTATTTTTTTGAAAAAGCTTTTGACTGAGTGTAGTTGCAGTAAATACTACTTTCTTTTCTTCTGTAGCTAAAATTTTAGTAGATTGAGATACTATTCTTACAGAAAAATGTCTATAGGGCTCGTTTGTATTTCTGCATAATACTGTATTTGCTTTAATGTTACCAAACCTTGTTATATTTTCAGTACCTTTACTTTTGTAATCAGAAAGTTTGTTATTTTTTTCTCCACAGATTTGCACTAAAACAGGAACGACTGCTTCAGAAACTGCATCTGTGGTGAGTTTGTATTGGGGATATTTTTAAATCACATGAGATTAGCTGCATGTAAATAAAAAGGTGTGGAATTCATTTTTGTTCCTGTTTAATTTATTTCCATACTCTTATCCCAGCAGTCATTTAGCTTTTACTTCTGCAAATAATATACCTGGAATATAAAATAAATCATGAAAAAAGTAATACATTTTCTGTACTTGTAGTATAGTTCCCATCTCAATCTCCAAACGGACTTCGTGTTGGTTTAGGAAATTTGAACTAGAAAGGCAACTAGTGGTCTAAATAAGATTGTATGCTTGTGTTGTAAAAAGTAAAAAGGAAATAGGAAACTTCCTTGGATTTAAAATTAGACTTCCAATACTGGTCTTAACATTTATTTTGATTTCTGATTGGAACAAGCTGTTATGTGTTTAAATTAAAATTCTACGAGAAATAGTATTGTAAAGGAAGAGGAACTGGTTTATGAAATTTTAATGTTTTTATCATTATATTAAAGATTCATACCAATGATGATAGAGCTCATTTTCAATTTTTATTTACCATTTCATTTTTTTCAGTATAGTACTTGAAAACCTAAGTTATCAGTTTGAGAGAACCCGTATTCTTTAAAAGAGTGTAATCAGCATATATTACAACCTTAAGATGAGAGGAGAATAGTCCTTAAACTGTAGAAAATAGCCCTTAATTTCTTTAATTCTCTAGCAATTGTGGTATTTTAATCAGATGTGCACAGTGGCTGTGAGAGGTAACCCCCACACAGCCCAAGACAAGGATTCTGTGCAGTGACACTGCCAAGCAGAAATATAAAGCTGTTTATGTATGTGCTTTAAAAAGTCCTCTGGATGGACATGTTAAAATGGATCAGTAAAAAATTGTATTTCTTTGTTCTTTATATTATGACTTTACTCACGTGGTTCATGTATTGAAATTTACTTCAATTAACTAATTGGCTTATTGTAAGAAAGATGCACTCACAGAAAGAAATTAAAAGTCTTGTGTGCTTTCTGAGTTTCAAGTGAATAAGATAAAAAGAAATAATCTTTATTTCATTTTTTAAGATGAAATAAATATGTCTGAGGATGAATGATGTTAAAAGACAGAATTCTGTGTGAATGTTTGAATAATTTTTTCTTCTATTCCCTCATTGTATCATGCCTTTTCAGTCTGTTGCTCCAAAATACGTGTATACTCCCCTGAGTCATCTTAAAGATGGAACTATAGTGAACTTGTATGGCATTGTGAAATTCTTCAAGCCTCCATATATTAGCAAAGGAACTGGTATGTACTATATTCAAGAGATTTGAAATCTCTTCAGCCAGAGCTGTTCTTACTATGTTTGTTAAAAACCAACCAGAACAACAATTTCACATGATCCTTTGACCAGCTAATACCAAGGAAACAGAAAAACAAATAGATATATCATTCAGTTTAGATAGACTGGTGGAGATAGCAAATGAAGAAAGTTCTAAAAGGAGATTTGTCATTTCTCCAGCTACTTTAACAAGACTTTGGGGAACTGAGGACTTGGAACATCTTAATTAGGCAAACACTGATTACTGGAAATCTTTAGAGCAGCCATTCTTTCCAGTTATGTAAAAACAGTGAAGTTAAATGCACCAACTTTCGAAGGAGCATGTGTCTGAAGCAACTAGGAGAGATTTTTTTTTCTCCTGAGTTATTTGTCAAGTTAATCACTTCAGTTTCTTAAGTAATAGAAATTTAATGGGGAAAATGATTATTTATTTAGCAACTAGTCCTTGCCTAAATGTCATTAATAACTCCCTAATATATCTTCCCTGTATATTTCGAGTTGACATTATTAAAATAACACAACAGTATCAGTGGAGAACAGGGACACAATCTGATATTTCTTATTTATGAAGATAGTTGTAATTCACTTGCTACTTTATAATGAAAATCTCTAAAACATTTTTAATTAGTCCAGGATTTTGAGTAAAAATATTCACTAAGCAGTCAAATATTTCAACGTTGGGTTTTGATTTTTTTGCACAATCCAGGGTGATGTTTGCTTGAGAGGGTACAAAATGGTCAATAATTCTTCTGCATTGTCAGGACATGAAGTGGCTCTTGTCAGAAAATTCTGTTGCTTCAGATCTGGCCCAAACCTGCACCAATACATTCTCTGTCTGACACTGTAATAATAGAATTGTGTAGCTTTAAGCTGATGCTTGCTGGAAGCATGGAAAGTGGGGCCACTGTACTTCATCCACATGGGTCTTTCTTCACTATAGATGGGCCCTGAGGTATAAGATGCTGCTCCTTCTTACACATGTTAAGGCTTAAGGCTGAGGCTTTGCACTGTGTTCCCACGGAATGGGGGTACCATTGGACTGGTAGCTAATTCAGTCTGGTTGGTTTATATAAGCTATAATTAAAGTGCATAATTTCCATTGCCATTGTTGAATTAGGTGAGTGCTAAAACACTGATGAATGGAATGAGTTTCCAGTATGTTCATAAATCATTTGTTACAGAGAAAGTTGTTTTAGCTAAGCACGCTTTTGCTCAGGGCATTTAAACATCTGTATATGAGAACTTTATAAGTTCTGAAAACGGTCCAAGAAAGAGCTTTGGGTCTTGCTTTGGTACAAGAGACAGATAGGATTTTGTCTGCTAGAAGATCTGTTGGAGGTGTTCAAAACTATATTCTAACTTCCCTTCCCCAATAGTTTAAGAGTCTTAAGATATTTTAAATTCTTAACAAAGATGATGTTCTCCTCTCTCCCCTCCCTAAGTCTCAAGGATATCTCAAGTACTTGAGATTTAAAAGAAAAGAGAAGTAAATAGAGGAAAAAAGAGCCTCTGTCTTTATAGTGTCCAGTTACAGAGATTATGTGCTTGACCAAGGAAGTTTTAGGACATTACAAAGTGACACCTACTGCTTCCCCAACCCTTCTTTTTTTCACGTAGATATTGGTCAGTGTTTTCCATAAAGCAGGGAAAAATTAAGAAGAATCCTTGCTGGTGGTTGACAGTGTCATAAAATTAATGTCCTGTTTTCCTGGGGAAACCTCTATCTAGCATTTTATCATAGATACATGCAGTATGTCACATATTGAGTTAAAATATCATTTTATCATACTTAGGCATGCATGTAGATTTTAACTATTTTATATTTATGAAATATTTCTTAGAATCAAAATTAATAAAGGATAGTAATTTTGGAAAATACGCTTCTAAAAAGCTTGACCACATCCAGGCCAACATTTCTACGTGCCCAAAATGCAGATTAAGAGTCAAATCAGATTCTTAAAGAATTTTTGAAGCCCTAAGTTTTATTTTTATTTTCAGTTTGTATTTGGTCTTGTGCCACGTTCATCAAACAGCCCAGAATTTGTTTTAGGTTATGTAGCTGAAAGAATGAACTCTAATTTCCATTTGGTCAACTTGAATTACAGTAGCCAGTTTTTAGCAAGTAATAGCAAACCAACTTTACAGTACAAAGCAAACCCATCACAGAATGTTGTGGTATCCATTTGTGAGGAAGCAGACTCAGTTAAACCTGCAGTAGTTTTTCCTTCAAATTATTGTGTTCCATTTTGGGGTTTTTTTCTGAATCAAAATATTGAGGATTTACTTAAGTTTTGCAGAACAGAATAAGAGCTGTTGCAGAGGTAAAGATAGCAATTTCATTTCTGGATCCCTAGAGATTAGAGTAATGTTTTCCCTTCTGTTCACAGGGGTTTGAATGCATTTCTTTTTTAAATAATCACTCTTTCTTATCTTAAAGTATAGAAGATAAAAGATATTTAAAGGAATTAATAAAAAAATAAATAATTGAATAAATTATTGCTAGAAATCTCAAGACAGTTACTTTGATCTGCAGTTAACAAATGATGGCACTGAAACATCTGTTTAGCCAGGTGCTTCTGGTAGTTACCAAATTGTATCTCCAAAGTGTATTGCCATGTTAGGAGTAACAAGTTCTAGTAAAACAGTTTGATTCTTCAGAGGTTTTGTTTTGGGCTCCCATATGTGTTTGTGTGTACATATACATATACACACCTAGGAGTGTGTGTATATTTGTGTTATTTTTTCCTGTCTTGTTGAAATATAAATGGTGAATTAGCTGGGTAAGCTGCGTGGTTTTAGTGCAGACACTTGTGTATTGAATGGCCTCAGTAATTCTTGAAAACAGTATTAAATGTTTCATTTAGTTTTGAAGAGAGAATAATTTGCTGCAATAATCTCTGTCTTTTTGTGTGTATTGAAATAAAAGAAACAGAAGGCAATCTTTAATTAGAGTCCCTGATGGCTAACAACATTGCCCAAAACTTTTTTATCTCTTGGAGGGGAGAACTTACTGGTTCAGGGTAGTGGGTTTTCCACTAAATGTTATTGAGGAATAAATATGTAAGTGCCCAAAAGGGGATGTGTGATTAGATCAGTGCTTTCCACTTTATCAATTATACAAGCACATTTGTCAGGAACTGCTGAAGTCCTCAGTAAAACTATAATAAATGTTTAATCAGTAAATACTAAACAACTTGTTGGTCCTACAATATCAATAACTATTAATCTGGAAAGTTTTTTTAGCAATTCTGGTTTTCTTAGGATGACTGAAAAAGGAGTTTGTGTGTAAAGCTGTGGGATTTGGGGTTTTTGTGTTTGTTTTTTATCTGTCTGTGCACTCTGTGGGGAAATGCTGGCTTTCTGCTCATGCGAATAACCGGCATCACAGAGATTTCCAGGTAAGAGTGGAAACGCTGTGGAATTATGAAAGGAAAGTTGTAACCTGAAAAATGAACCTAGACTGTCATGATAGTGGAAGCAACTTTACATTTTCAGTAACTGCTACAGGGCTGCAAGAAATTCCTTTTTCCAGCTATTTAAAGGACCTAGAAGCTTGACAATCAGCATTCTCCATGCAGACAGTGCAACTGTCTACCAATTACCAAATAGTTGTGGGTTTTTTAATGAAACAAAGAACTCATTAACAAGTTATATCAATTATATTTTTAAAAATAAGAACAATAAGGACTAATCTGAAAGACTATAAAAAGCTTGTAAGACGCATGCAGACCATCACTCTGTACTTTAATTTAAATTAAACATAAGTTATGTCTCCTTGTTTTCATAACACCTGCTGTGGGATGTTACAAGCTGTCGATGGCAGGTGGTTCCTTACAGAATGTTTTAAGTCTAAGTGGGAATACCTCTTCATAATAATTAAATATATTTTTAAAAAAAGTAGGTGCAGTTTGAAGTTCTGTGTATTGTCAGTTGAAATTCAGCTTTTACTGAGACAATCTAGTATGAAAGTAAAAATCTTTCTTCTGTAGCATATAAATTTGCTGAACTGTGCATCCATTGTGTCATATTTTTAAGACAGGTTATTGCAAGTAAAATCTACCAGTGATAAAAAAATCTCTTTTAAAGCAAATCACTGGATTCTTTAATCAGTGGATTTAATTTCTGTAGTAAGGGGAAATTGACTCCAATATGTAAACTTCCATTATTTATTTATTTATTAACTTGGTAATGAAGGGATTTTGCTTTGTTGGAAAGTATATTGAGAAAAATCCAAAGTGTGACCAATGACATTATATTGTTTTGTTTAACTTTGGGACGTTATTTAGACTCAGCAATTCTGTTTACAGTTTGACTCACTATTTTTTCAGAACAGTGAATACATTCACTGATCTGTAATGCTACTGTGGAAAACAGGAGACAATTTTCAGGTGGAAAAGACAGGTGACTTTTTGTTTTTAACCTTCATAAAGGACTTTGCTGAATGAGGATTTCATTGAAAAAATCAGTCTTTATGCTTTGTTCTCAAAGACCTCTATTGTAATTAGATTTATAGGAGTGATGTTTTGAGGTGATAGTAAGGAATGGAAGACTAAAGTCACAGAGACAGAGAACCTCCATGATGTAGAAAGTGTTCTATGGCTATGTAAAGCAAGTGTACTATTTTATACTGCTTTGACTGGAATGATTATCAGTCTTACATGATTATGCTAATTACACAGAAAATTGAGGCAGTGTGTTAACTTCTACCGTTAAATAGGCAGCTGCACATGTATGAGGCTGACTAGGTTGTATAATCACAGCATCAAAGAGTAAGCACAGTTTTAATGTGGAATGCTTTTGCTATTTCCCCTTGATTCTGATGTTGGATTATATCAGCGCACTGTAGCATGTTGTTCTGCATCCCCAAAGGATTGTAAATCTAAGAACCATATGGGTTTTTCTACTTAATTGCTCATTTTGCTCATATTTGCAACAGATCTTTTAAGTTAACCTCTAGAATTCATACTCAAAAAATACATCAGTCTTTGGGTTACAGTAGTAAATATTTGCAGTTTTGTTAGCCAGTGACTGGAGTTTATTCATGACATTCCTAACATAGGATGTCAAAACAGACTCTATGTGGACCTCATAGAGGTGAGAGTGTGGAAAAAATGATATCAGCAACTTCTGAATGCAAAAGATGATAATTTATCATTATTGAGTCTGTAAAAATCTTGGGAATGAAGAAGAGTACTAGCTTTATAGAAATACAGAAGGTATCTATAGGAAAAGTTTAATTTCTCAGTAAGCCTTCAGTGGATTTCTTTCATCACCTCATTCGCTCAAATCATTAGGGAATTTAAACTTTTTAAGTTTAAATGATAGCAAAATTTAAGGCTGTATGTGTTTGAAATGGAAGAATATTTCTTTTGAAGCATGTATTTTAATCCAGTCTTACATACCTGTCTTCATGTTTAGAGAATTTATTCAGAGAGTTTACATACAACTATCATCTTTTTATGACTGCCTTCCTGTAGCTCTCTACATATGTTTTCCTAGACTGATAGCATTCTCTTTCCAAGCTGTCCAGCAACAGCTTATGTGTCTGCATCTTTATAATGTGCATGATGGGGATTTTATTGACTTTGTTTTAGAGCTACGACATCTTTGTTCAGTTCTCAGCTTTATAAATTGGCATAGTGTCATTATCACTAGTTGCCTCATAGAACTACAGCTAAGGACAGTTGGGGGTTTTGATCATTTAAATTTTTTTTCTCTTCTGTATGGGTTTTTAAGAGGTGAGAAGATGTATGTCAGGGCAAAACAGATTTGATTTGTGGAACTTAATTCATTGCCAGTTAACATAAGTGTCTAATAACTTACTCAGATATTGAGATAGACATATTTGAACACTTAGGGAGAACACCTTTCCTCCACCTTTCCCAGGTTCAGCTTCACTCCAGGCTCCCGTCATTCCTCCTTCCTAGTCTCTGTTCCTCTGGCTATGGTTACAGGTGTCTCTTGGAGGGACAATAGGAGGTACAGGAGATCAGGGTCAGGATGTAGCCTTTATTTCTGCTGCTATTTGGTTTCTCAGGTAGTTTACCAGCTGCCATATTGCGAAAGAGCAAATATACTTTTACTCTGTTTTATGTTTGTTAGGTATCAGAACACACATGTTCTGTAAGCTGAAATGGAAAATATGGGTTTCGTTTATGTCATCCCCAAATACTGCTCTATTCTGGGCTGGCCTGCATTGTCATCTTTGTATCTTGTTTTGATTTTACTTTTTTTATCATTGTTAGAAGTGAAATTCTATGAAGTTTAACTTCAGAAAGGCATATTTCCACTCTGCTTTCTAACTGCCACTCTGTGACTCTGTTCTTATGGTATATATATCTATCTTGCATATTTTGTTGAAGTGAAGGATATGTAATTTATGCTTTAATTTGCTTGTAGAATTTGTAGAACTCATTCCCTTTTCAGAAAGCTGTGCAAAATAAATCTTAAAAAATGATTTTATAAAATTGTAGATATGCTCCTTGTTTTGTAGAACAAGTAATTGAATGAAAGAATAGCATGCCTGTTGCAAACAGAAGAAAAAGGTTTTTGTGTGTTCTTGCACACAGAGCTGTGCTTAATCATTCATTTCTTTTTCAGTTATTTGGGCTAATTATTGGCAAGATAGGCCATGCGTCAGTTATTATGATACTATAAAAAATTAACTTTGAAAAAGTTGCACAGATCATAGCAGAAAAAAATTGGCCATTGGGGTGTTCCTCCCAGATTCAGTATCTGTGTTTTAATAATTCCGTAATGCCTGTTACTCATCCAGACACTTTTATGTTTTACAGATTATTGCTCAGTTGTAACACTTGTGGACCCATCAAATGTGAAGTTAACGTGCAGTCTTTTTAGTGGAAACGTAGATTCTCTACCAAAAATTTACAAAGTTGGAGATATTGTTCGATTTCATAGAATAAAGGTATGTACTAGGATGTGGGGGGTTTGTGTGCATGCTTTTCTGCAGTGAGAGGACTGTTGGAATCATATAGTTCTACAAGTACAGAAATTAACTCTTTTATTCATTAGATAAAGCGGCTGATTGTTAAAACAGCTATGGATATGGTATGGACCAAAACTGAAAGTAAACTATGATATTTCTTCAACATTTATTAAACTTCTTGACAAAAAAATCCTGTAGTACTTCTAGATGGATAGAGTTTAACTGGCATAAATTGGCACAGTTTTTTCCTCTTCAAACTGATAGAACTGAGGAGTTTCGTTAGGTCTTCTTTTGTGGAGCAGTTTAGGTCAGCTGAAGAGTAACTCCAGTAAAGGGAATCTGTCTGGGCTTGTTAGTGTGCAGTGTGCTACTGCTGCTGCTTCAGTGTTATCCTCCCTGTTTATCTGTATCAAAGGGCATGCAGGAAACTGTTTATAGCTTTGATACTGCTTCTGCTGGATGTTTTTCTCATGCCTGCTGCAACTGTATTGGGAAGAGGAATCACCCTACAGGGACTGAATTTAAGTCTTGTACTGCTGGATCATACTTAAAGAGGTGCATAATAGGACCAAAGATGTGATATTTACCGTTAATTTGCAACATAACCATACATAATTTTGTATTTTTGTGTAAAATAATTACAGCAGAAATTAATAAATGAAAGAGGCCAGTGGGGGAGGGGGAATCCACCACCCCCCACCCCCCAGTTTGTATATCTGAACACTCTTGAGAGTGTTCTAGGAAACTTGAGAGATCTAGGAAGTTTAGGATTGTACAAAAGAATGATAAAAGAATGATAAATATCCTTAGTACTAGGAATGTCTGTTTTGATATGCTATAGCAGGAGAACAAAGAAGAAAACCCCATGACAATAAATGTAAAAAATGGTAAGATTTATCCAGTATTTGAGTTTCATACCACTGTCTTAAATTATTCCTCTATATTATAAGTATTTACAATTGAGAGAGAAATTAGCTAACCTATTCTGGGATTAGTATAAGGTTTCTCTAAGGTCATCTGTATATATAATAATAGTGGAATTAAATTATATTTATATTTTGAAGCTTGTGTTGCTGATCAGCACTTGAGATGTGTTATCAGTCTTTGAAGTTCATGAACTTGACTTAAGATGGGAAAGTTGTATGCTAAATTTTACTATTTTCTCTGAACCCATCAAGGTGAATGTTATACAGATACATTCATGTCAGAAATTGAGGGGAGATAAAAACTTGTTTATTGCTTCTGAAAACAGTACATATTTTATATGTGTGAAAAAGGGGAAGGTAGAAAGGAACTGCTCAAAATAAAAGAACTGAAAAGTTGTATGGCTGTGGTAGGTCAGTATTGGATTTCTAGGTACACGCTAAGAAAATAAACAGGACCCTGTCAGGAAATGTATGTATGCACCCTCGTTTATGCAAACATTGTACTGTCTAACTTCTATTTATTATTATCACAAACTTACTGATACAACACAGGTAAGGGATCTCACTGTTCTGATCTGGCATCATGGTTTTGAGAAGATCATTCTAGAATCCTTGTCAGTTGGTACTTTATCATTCTCCAAGATGATGTTCCAATATTTAAAGAGAGGGTCTATCAATTCACTTCTCATATATACTTTTTTTATCACAGTTGAGTTGTTCTAAATGGTTTCCAGTCCTAACAGACCTCCAGCTGCTCACAATCTATGTCTCTTCAGATGCTTGAGCTGTGAGCTTGTGTAATTACTTTCTAAGTGAAAATGATCTAGAGTCAGTAAGATGTCTTTTTCTGGATGGGAATGTTCTGATTACCCCAGACTAAGAAACAGCTACTTTGGAAATTTTCATATCTGATCTGAGCAGGTAGAAATCTGACACAAAAGCCTGGTGCCAACTTCTGGGAATGAACTGGGAGGGGGAGGACCTCGTTCTCTTTCAGCCACAAGCAGCAGAGTAGGTATGACTTCTAATTACACTTTCTGCAGTTCCTCCTTCACTCTTCCCTGCTTTTGCCTTCAGGCCTTAATCACCTTCTCTTAGCTTGCTGAATGGAAAGCAAGCCAGGGTAGCAGAAGCCATAGTCTGTCAAAGCTGTGACTTACCAGTGAGGACAGATAGATTTACACAGCCCTTCGAGTGTCTGCTCACGTTCTATCTGCCCCAGATATGCTTTCAAGGGACTTCCAGGAAGTTGACACTGATAGCAAACACATTTTAAAAATGACTGCTCCCAGTTACACTACTGGTTACAGAGTACCACTGTAGTAACAGAGGTGTTGGCAAGATCTGATGGTCAGAGCTAATAAGAATTTAATGAAGAGGATACTGTTGGAATGACTTTGGATGGAGGGTAATTTAATTTGCTTAGTATTTGTTCCAGAGAAGAAACATTTAAGTGTCTTAGTAATTGAACTGGAAAATTATCTAGTTTTAATTGCATTTCTGTTAGTATTTCTTGAAGTGCATCTTTATGCATGTCATCTTATGATGATTTCTCATGAATTACAGAATTTAGTGATTTACAATACTGTACCTGGGCTTTCAGCCACAGTCAGTGCTCTGCAGAGATTGTGGAAGGGGAGCCCCCAGTCTGCCAATATAAAAGCCAGGACTGTGATCTATTTGTCTAGTCTCCTTCTGTCTTTGGCAAAGGAGTTTTCTTAGGTGGATTTTTTTCTTGGACCTTCTTGTTTATTGTTCACTGTGAATGCTCTTAATACCTTAGAAATAATGCCCATTGGTTCACTGTTAAAGGGTGGAAAGAGGCAATCTTCTGGTACTGGCTGAGTCTACCATGTTTTATCCTCCCTTGACTTAAGAGTTTTGGCTGGTATTCTGCCTTAAGATTGGAAGTTCAAACCCTGCCATCATGATAGAATTGTTAATTTCCTCATTGGCTTTTCTCTAGTATTCCATATTACCTCTGAGTGGTTCACAAATCAGAGCTTACTTCCGCACTTCCAGTAAAGAGAACTGGTATTTGATTTCCATTTTAAAGTTTGAGAATTGGAGAAAGTGAAGCACATTCCTGGTTTGGCGTTCATCTTGTTCAGTGTACTCTAGTTGTTTAATGCGGTCAGGATGTCCAGGATGTGTTCTGGTGGGTCCTTTTCCCCAGTACACAGTATTGCAGAGCTGTGTGATTCATCTGCATAACTTGGAGAAGACCAAGATTATAAACTTCACTTGTATAGCTTCCTTGGCAAACTGCAAACCCGGTAGCGATTACAAAGCCTTAATTCTCTAGCTTTTTGTCATAGTAATCCTGATGCTGTTTTCCTCTCTTACTTTCATTAACCTTAACTTCTTCTCTAAATAGGCACCGGTTGCTATAACAAATGAGATAGGAATTGTAAAGTTATCACCCTCTTTCATAGACAGTACTATTGCATCACCACTGTACTTCTCAAGTCATGCACTGTGTAGGAAAATGTTCTGTAGAAAAACAGGGTCATGGGGGTTATGGAACATGGTATGATAACATAAATGCACCATGAGCTGAACTGAGTTTGCACAGACATCAGTAACTGCCATCTGTTGACCTTGGGATACCTAGGGATTGTAATCCTATTGTTTTAGCTTTGTGGTTAGATCACAGAATCAGAGAATCATTAAGATTGGAAGTTACCTCCAAGATCATCAAATCCAACCTTTGAACAAATACCATGATGCCCAATGCAGCATCCTAGATCTCTAGAATAAAAGAATGGAGAAAAACACCAGGAAAATGAATTTCCTTGCATACTATTAATTTTGTATTCATCTGATTCAAACTCTTTAGGTTTACAATGTAAAAGCATAGTCTCTTTGAGCAAAAGGATTTAATAGCCACAATACATGCATCACTAGATTGACACAAGAGTAAGATGTATGTTTTGCTAGTGATTTTCTAAGGTGTTTATCCACAGAGGAGGGGGAATATGATTGTCAAATATATGGAGCATGGCTTCATAACGACGTGGAAGTATCACACTCCCTTTTCTGTTATCCTTACTATTTCTGTTCTATCTCTCTTCTTGTGCATCACTCTCCTAAATCTAGTAATATTTGACATAGCATTCATTCCACTGTGTTACTTACTTAGATCTTTAAACAATCTGCTGTTATTTCCAGGAGCAATATTACTTCTGCTAGCAGTTTCCTTGTCTCTTTAGAGTCTCTCCTTTAGTTTAATCCAGTTTGTCCAATGAAAGTTGATTTCTTTCCTTCTTTCTGCTTGATGCAATATGGAAGGTACTGAGAGAAAGACACAGCAGAAGTGTCTGCTCACTTCTTACTCCTGGGCAGCTCTAGCCATGGCTGTCAGGTTGATAAGGATGAGGGGGGAAGGTTTGGGGTAAGATATATAGCACACTGAATGAACATTAAACTTTGGCTGAGTAAAGCTCCTGGACTCTAAGTGTCTTCTGAGCAAATGTGATCCAAATATATAAACTCGGCCAAAATTAGGTTTGAGACTTTCTGCTAAAAAAGATGTTGAAGAGCGTGTTGTCTGTTGCATTCTACCCAGTTTTCAAATTATTTTTTCTGAAGACTGGAAGGAATTAAAGTTTTTTTAGTAAGCAGTTAGGAGATTCTTTTTAATACAGAAAAAAAAAAAA
>VWYO01011296.1:63832-98857 GCA_013400275.1 Rhadina sibilatrix
AAAAACAACCTTTTTTTTTTTTTCTTCTCAGAATTATCAGTATTACTATTGCTTTTGGCTCCCCTTCAAAAATTCTGTACGGTATGCAACTCACTTTGAATGGAATTTAAATTAAAAACAAATATTTTTCCTCTAGTACATAATGTCAGGAAATACTGACTGTAGGCAGTGATAGATTGTCTCTGTAATTTGAAATCTTAGCAATTTGCACATATGATTTTCATATCAGTAATTTTGGTCAAGTTACTGGATCTGGTTTTAAATATGTAGAAAATATTCCAAAATAGTATTTTTTTTACTCTCTTAGATATTCCTTAAATAAACTATGTGACTTTCTCTGAGGAATATTTCTAAAGCAGTATCACAGTGCTTGCTGGCTTTTTAAGTTATTAAACCAGAAATTATTTCAACTGGCTTAAGTATATAAACTTTTTTGCATACAGTTTTTTTCACAAAATACTTATATCTTTACTTGAATTGAATTGGTAAATAAAATACAATGTATTGCTCATTTTCTTCTTTAATTTGTGTTTCCATTGCTGCAGATACTTCTGACAATCTTATTTTGCAGGCAGCAATTCAGGAATGCTAGAGAATAAGGTATCATTTATGGTCCTAGTATCTAGATGTGTTTATCATGTCTTCAGAAAAAATAATTTTACTTCCATGTAACTATCTTTGTTAATTTTCTTTTTGAAGGTGCCTGCAGATAATTTTGGTAGTTCAGTTTTCTTCTTGTGATATTTAAACACTCAAAATGGTTTAATTTATACTTCAAATGACTTCTCTATTTCATTAGTATCTCTCTGTTCATGCAGCTGGAAGCACAAGTAAACTAGGATTACATTATTAAAATATAAGACAATATAAATCAGCATCCTCTATTATCCAAATCTGTTCAGACTATTTACTTAAGAAGAGAAAATGTTTACAAAATATAATGGAGTATACTAGATGCATTCTGGTGGGTTTTTTTCTGACAGGATACTTTCCATCTTAGAAATATATCATCAGTGACAATCATAAAAAAATAAAATCTTTCTTCTTAGTATAAAAACCTGTACATTAGCTTGGTATATGTTGTTTCCCTAGGCATTTTTTGATACTCTAAGATGATCTGTGACTGCAGTGGTTTCATAATAGTCCTTTGCTTCTATAATTTAACAATCAGTTTTGATGGAAAACTACTGTGGAGATGCTATTATTCCAGCTTTATACACTACTTACTATCACACTTTTCCATTTAGTGAGACGAATAACACCATCTTCTGTAAAAAAAAATCAAAAACGTATTTTACTTTGCTGCAGATCTATTTATAAATATTTCAATATGAGCTTCTTTTCAATAACCATATTCAGGATAGTGTTGTACCCCATAGAAATCACTAGAGTTTATTGTCCATGCAGTACGTTAAGGTGACATTTCACCTATTGTTCTTTAGTTTACAAAAACTATGCCAAAGACTCCTGCAATATGTATTGGAATTTACTTGCTTGCTTAGAACAAGCCAAATACATTTTTTCTGCTCTGTTTTTGTCCCAGAGCAGATAAAATGTATTTTATTATATTAGCAACCATTATTTATTGAAATTATTTCAAATTCTCAGGGAATTTTTAAAGAGATAGCTATCTGCCCTGCTTCCCTGTTAACCCCCTACTTCACCCTCCCCCTGCAATTTTTTTAAAAGATATATCCATGTCCTCTAGAAATGACACAAAATCTACTGACAGGGAATTGTCATTTGCAGAAGTCCCAGATTGACTCTTTTATAAGTTTAATTCCATTTCAAAATCTTTTGGAAAATACAATATGTTTACAGTATCAGTGCTTAATTTGATCTGAGATCTACTTAAGAGTGCCGTAATGAGACAACATTTGTCCATAGATTTTGCTTATTTTACACTCCAGTGATCCCTCATCACTTTAGCAATGATTTGTTTTTAAAAGACAAGCCCCGAGAATTTCTGTTGACCATCATCTGTTCTGTGGGTCCAACATAAGTCATTTTCCAGCTGTGAAATACTTTGTTCTGTAGCCCATTCTACATTTTCTTCTGTTTCTTCTGTTGTTCACTAAATAATATTGCTGAATTTTGTTTACATTTGAGAGGGCTCAGTGGCTTCTCCACCTGCCTGTGCCTGAGGACACCTGGTTTTGCTAAAAATCATTGGTAATTTTCTTATCATGACCATTGAAGTCTACCTTCTTACATATATATATTTTTTTAAAATTTATAATTGCCTCTTCCAACATTAAGCCTGATTTCAAATTCACTAAATGAGGGTAGTTGGAGATGTCAGAACTACAGTATGTCAGCCTCCTGAATGCTCAAAGCATGACATAAAGCATTTGGAAAAAGAGTAAAATAACTTATGGTGAAATGCTGGTGGAAGCCCAGGAAGACACAGTACTTTCTTTCTGGTTTTGTGAAAGGCTTAGAACCTTCACAGAAGACTAGGACAGAAGTTTTACTAAGAAAAAAAATCAAGATATTTTTATGATGGTTTAAAAGAACTAGTGAAGAAATAAATGATTAGGTAAATTAGAAATTAAAACACTTCAAGAAACATTTGACATGTCAGACAAGATATGAAAAATACTCTTGAAGTATATTTTGATGCAGGATGAGTAGGCAAAAGTCATGAGAGTTTTCATCCCCTCTGGATGTTACATGTTTAAAGAAGCTATGGAATATAATGCCAGTGGCAGCATCTAAGGTAAATCTGTGTGTTTATATTAGATAACATCTCACAGGGGAACATGTTTTTTTAGATCACAGATAATGGGGGGCAAATTGATTATGACACATGTGTTTTCCCTATTTGTCCTTTGGCTTTTCTTGTATTTTCAATATTTAAACATAAAGGTTAAAAGATTGAAGCTTTTCAGTGTTTCACTAAGAAAAACTACATCCTGAATTGATGTGCTCCCTTGGTTTGGTCTGAAAAATGCTTAAGTAAATCAAAGTTTATCTTAGAGATGACCCTTAATGCATTTATGCATTATGTCAGAGTAGCAGGGATTAAAGGAGTTCCTGTCACCAAGATTGAAGTGCTTTGTTTATGAATTTCCAAGGTCAATGAATGCCTGATTTGTGTGCCTTTTAAATTTCACCATGTTTATAAAAATACAGACCTAAATCATTGGCAGTGTTTTGCTGTTTAGAACTTCTGACACATATTGCATGCTCTGCACTTTCAAATCAGTGGGATTTTTGACCATTTGAAAACTGAGCCCTGAGAATCCCATAGTAGACTGTCTCACAAATGCTGTGTTCATGCTTGTTATCGCTTGCTTGGTAACCCAACATTAATTAAAAAGGGATGGATCAAAACAGACTGTTTCAGATGTCTGGCTAATGAGTCATGCAGTGCTTTGATATAGATAAATCTATAATTGCAGTAAGACTAGACTAGACCCCTGAAGAAATGCTTCAGACTTTAAATACTGTGTTTCACGTGGCAGCAGATACGCAGCCAAATCAACAGAATTCAGGAGACCTGCCACGGGCAGGGCAATAGACATTAATAATTGTGATAGCTGTATTCATAATTCAAGGAATGAAAGCTCATCACTATTTGCTTTATGGAAAAAAAATACCTCCTTGAACTGATATATTTTTTTTTTTTTTTCAGTTCCATTATTTTGGGAAATAGGGCTATTGTGAGGGGCCAAAACCAGGAATCCGTAATAAATTTGCCATTGCTCTGCTGTGTAACCCCTAAAAATTAATTGCTCTTGTGCCTTAATTTCCCCATTTATAAAGGCAATCCTGATCTGTTCCCCACACAAATATTTTGATGCGTGCAAATAAAATACTCTTCAAAGATGCTGTAGATATAAATATTACAGGTAGTTATTAGTCTGCCTCTTCAAAATTTTCTTGTGTAAGATTATATTTCTGCTTATAGATTTTGTTTTCTTATTAACACTAGTTTTACCTCTTTGTTTTGTTTTTATTTTGACTCTGTTCTTATAGAACCAGGAACAGAAATGATCAGTGGTCCATTTTCCATGCACCTGATAAAGCAGAAATATACTTGTTTTTCCATGCAGTGCAAACTTTTTTTTTTCTCATTCATATTTTATTACAGATCAGAGAATACAATGGACAGATGCAGGGAATTACCAGTGTGGGATTTGCATCCTTAGCATTTGATGGAACTGTAGGAGCTCCAGTGGTTCCTCGAACTTCTAGCAGAGAGTACACTTTCATGGATGAAGAACAGAAAATAATAGAAGAGTTACGTATTTGGGCAGCCAGTAATATTTCCATCTCTGGACCAGCAGCAAAATTGTCTGGTGTTCAGCCAATGCTGTTCTTTGATCTCACTTGCCAGCTGGTAGGAAAAGCAAAAGTGGATGGATCTTCTTTTCTTCTAAAGGTAGACTTCCTCTTTAAAAATATTTTGTTAGATTTAAGACATTGTGATACATTTTTCAATAAAACACATATTAATTTAAATAATATTATGTAGATAAATATTTTTAGTGTAAGCAAATCTGTGATCCTTGGCTGTTTTGTTTTCTGTGAAAACAAAACAGGAAGCCCAGTTGTCTTTGAAGTTGATTACCTTATTTGGTTTTCAGAGAGGTTTATTNTTCTTTATGGAAAAAAAATACCTCCTTGAACTGATATATTTTTTTTTTTTTCAGTTCCATTATATTGGGAAATAGGGCTATTGTGAGGGGCCAAAACCAGGAATCCGTAATAAATTTGCCATTGCTCTGCTGTGTAACCCCTAAAAATTAATTGCTCTTGTGCCTTAATTTCCCCATTTATAAAGGCAATCCTGATCTGTTCCCCACACAAATATTTTGATGCGTGCAAATAAAATACTCTTCAAAGATGCTGTAGATATAAATATTACAGGTAGTTATTAGTCTGCCTCTTCAAAATTTTCTTGTGTAAGATTATATTTCTGCTTATAGATTTTGTTTTCTTATTAACACTAGTTTTACCTCTTTGTTTTGTTTTTATTTTGACTGTGTTCTTCCAATAGAACCAGGAACAGAAAAGATCAGTGGTCCATTTTCCATGCACCTGATAAAGCAGAAATATATTTGTTTTTCCATGCAGTGCAAACTTTTTTTTTTCTCATTCATATTTTATTACAGATCAGGGAATACAATGGACAGATGCAGGGAATTACCAGTGTGGGATTTGCATCCTTAGCATTTGATGGAACTGTAGGAGCTCCAGTAGTTCCTCGAACTTCTAGCAGAGAGTACACTTTCATGGATGAAGAACAGAAAATAATAGAAGAGTTACGTATTTGGGCAGCCAGTAATATTTCCATCTCTGGACCAGCAGCAAAATTGTCTGGTGTTCAGCCAATGCTGTTCTTTGATCTCACTTGCCAGCTGGTAGGAAAAGCAAAAGTGGATGGATCTTCTTTTCTTCTAAAGGTAGACTTCCTCTTTAAAAATATTTTGTTAGATTTAAGACATTGTGATACATTTTTCAATAAAACACATATTAATTTAAATAATATTATGTAGATAAATATTTTTAGTGTAAGCAAATCTGTGATCCTTGGCTGTTTTGTTTTCTGTGAAAACAAAACAGGAAGCCCAGTTGTCTTTGAAGTTGATTACCTTATTTGGTTTTCAGAGAGGTTTATTAAGATGGCATTATATAGATCATAATTTCATGAAGATTTGTAGATAAATATCACAAGATTTCTTAACCTTGAAAAATATTGTTGGTTTTGAATTTTATCCTTGTTTTCTAGCTAGCAGCATTTACTGCTTATTTTTCTAGATTTGCTGCATATGATTAGTAAATAGCACTGCCTAGAAAAGAAGGAATGGATTATGTTATCGTGATGGATTTCAGGTAGCTTCTTTTAGTTACACATAAACACTTTGGGCATCAGTCTGCACTGAAAATACAAAATGCAAAGTGCTATGGAACAGGGAGCCAGATTCTAAAGGTTATCCTTAACATTAGTTAAATAAAAAGGAGGTTCCTAGTTTTAGTTCAGTGTTGTGTTATTCCAAAGCTCCTCTATATTTTTTTTACTTGATTATTAAAACATGAGTAATGATCAAGCTGTTATTTTCCACTTTATGACTTCATAAAATTATACATTGGTTCTACTGTGTTAAACTGTATTGTTACAATATTTTTAGAAATAGTACTTGGCATTATTCCTTCATTGAAGCAGCAAAGATTTTTTTCATACAGAACAATGCATTACTACACAGAAACAAACCTTAAGTGCATGCTGGAACATATTCTGCAACTGCTACAAATATTTCCATTTAATTTTGCCTTGTGAAATAGATGTAAAATGTGACCCAGTAAATTTTCACGACTTTTTGGGCTATAATTAAATTGTTCATTAGTAAGTGTATCTTCAGCATTGAAGGACCTTTTCCAAAGACAGAGACAAATTCTTTCTTAAAATATTATTTCTTTACACACTTTTCTGTGTTGTAAGACCTGAAGTTGACTTTGTCACTTTTGTATAGTAAAGGTGATGTATTGGGGAAATCTTAGGATAGACTTTGGAAGATAAAAGTTTGAGGTCAAATAATGGTAGATCAATATTTAGCATAAAATATTAAATACTTAAATATGTATTAAAATACATTGGACAAGCTTAAAAATGCCACATTAATATTATGCTGCTAACTTCGTCCATTTTTGAACAATGGCAAAATCCATTTCTGATATCAAATACTGGTTGTGATAGAAAAGAAACCTTTTTAAAAACTTATAGACAGATCTCTGATTCTTTTCTTGATTTGCTAAACAAAAAACCCCAACCAATTCAATACCAGCTGCAATTGAATGATCATTACATATTATTTTATTGTATTATTTTGGTAATGCATTTTATAATAATGATTTACATTTATTTTATTCCAAGTATATCAGTTAAATTAATGGTTGATTATACTATGAAAAATCATGATTATTTTAAGCATTGATCTCATGTGGAGATTGAACCTAGTGAAGAGTGCTTCAAAGACAACTAAAATGAATTTCAGCAATTTTGTGCATCACATGTAGCATAACTTTTAAATTATACTTGATAAATTAATTCCTATTTGCTCAGCAGCAGAGTTGGACATGGCATAAAGATAGTATCACTGACCTGTTAGTATTTGCCATTTTCTGAGAATTTTGTTATTCAGATTGGTGGAGACTAAAGAATGCACACTAGAAATTATTCTGTCATTTATGCCTTTCATAAGAGTTTTATTATTAATCTTCCTTTCTGTCTGTCAGTTAAATTGTGTACGTTAAGGTAAGTACAATGAGCATAGTCTGCTGAAGATAGAAACAGTATTTTGTCTCTCCCATTTCAGTGTTTTCCAGCCATGGTGATCAATGTTATCACTAACTTTTCTTTAGCTCCAGTCTGTTCATGACTAGTAATAGAACAATTTGTTGTTTCTTTTTCAGAATTAATTTAACTAGTTTTGGGTTTTATTCCAGTGTTCATTTTTGAAACCAGGACAGTTTGAAGCCAGGATGTTTTCATGTTTTGTGTAAAATAGAGCTGCCAACCTCCTGAGGTAGAGAGCTTTAACTGTTTTTGTATTTCTGCAAGACAAAACCCAAATCCAACTACCTTTGAAAAGATTTTTTTTTAAGAAACTTCACGAGCTTATAAATTCCCGTAAAAGGTGCCCTGGTGCCACCCCTGTTAGTTCCTCTGGTGAAGGACATTTTAACACTAAGTCACCATCCTTTTATCTGAACAGGGAGCATGCAGGTTATTTTAATCCATTTGTCAGGTCATCTCTCCAGTGTAGAATTACCAAAGTGTCCCAAGTAAAGCCAGTTGAAAAATAATGGAAAACTTGACAAACTTAAGATTCTTTACTTTGTCAGAGTGACTAAATTTTGTGATATGTATGCACTAAATATGTTTTCAAGCTGAGTTCTGGAAAAGATGTGATAATTCAAGCAATAGACAACCTCTTTCAGAGGTGATTTTAAGTATTTCATGGTGCAGGATCAGAAGATAACAGGCTTTTTTTTTAATCTGTGGCAGCATATACCACCTCATTATCTGGGTTCTTCAGAATATACTCTTATTTGGTAACATAATTTGATGTCATGGGTCATTTTCACTGTGAACAGTTTTCCCTTTTATCTCTTGATTTTGGATGTGTATTCCATGAGTTATTCTTAGTGCATTTATACATGGCTTTGCTGATTCTTAGATCTTTTCCTATGGGTCTGTTGATCCAAAGTAGTTAAGCATAAGGGGTAGAAATCCTTTCATAATTAGGCTTTAGTGTCTTTTTTTCTTGCCATTTGCAGTGTGTAACTCATGGGACAAAGCACCTTGGTATCACAAACTGTCTGAAAATTGGAAAATAGGTTCTTCTATTGAACCTGTATGTATGAAATCCTATGAAAAGCACCATTTCAGAAGCATAGTCCAAGTGCTCCTACATTTTTGTTTTACTATGCCAATATATTAAACCATTATTTCTGAGTCTTTGAGAAGAGTATATCTTCAGAAACTCAGAACGCTGTAGTTTACAGAATAATGTTTGGGTTAAGAAGATTTTAATTTCAAGTTGTTAAGCTTGTCAGTAAACTTACCTTTTCACAACACTTCAATAGCTGAAAAATAACTACTGATATTTCAGTACTTGGAGGTCAAGGATTTAGCTTTAGGCAAACAATTTTTAGAATCCTTGTTAATTATTACAAGTTAAGTACTGATGTTTTTCTGATATGTTCTGGATAACTAGCAGTGTATGCTGATATAGGAGATCATCAGTAATTAAGTCAATATATGCTGTGTACTCCGTCTTCACATACCATACCTGGAGTGGTTAAAAACCCCCTATATCAGGATTAAAATATTAAGTGCAGACAGTTCTGCATATGATGAGTTCTGCTTGACCCTAAGATTGTCTCAGCTGGTCAGTGTGGTGCTGAGAGCACCAAGGTTCAGGGTTCAATCCCCATGTGGACCATTCACTTAAGGGTTAGACTTGATGATCTTTGTGCATCCCTTCCAGCTCAGAATATTGTGTCATTCTGTGCTGGAAAAACAGCTGAAGTTTTGCTAGAGCTGTTCTTTTTCTATTTTAAGTATTAACAAGTTCCAAGTCTTAGCACTTGATTATGTTCTCTGTAGAGGTTATTTTATGCTCTGTAAGGAGTAAAAACTTAAAAAATCCTGCAAGGTCTAATTCAAGTATTTTAAAGACTTTTAGACTGAGACTACAACTCATCTCTCTCATTGTTAGTAATTTTTAACCAAGCAAAATAATAATAAAAAAAAAGTTATTTGAAGTCTGAATCTAAAGTATTTTGAGCACATTGAAATAGTTCATTTGCATTGCAGGTTTGGGATGGCACTAAATGTCCCTACCCCACATGGAAGGTGCCTGTGGAAGCAAAAGACCTGGAAGGAGACAAAGTTCTTCTTCATCAGCTGAGAGATCTAGCAGTGGACATTCTAGTCTATGATAATCATGTACAGCTGGCAGAATCACTGAAGGTAATGCACAGTTTGGTATTTCACTCTCTGTTTGTAGCCTGTTTCTGCTTGGAAATCACTTCAGAGAATGCATCAATTCAGTTCTGTAATTGGTTTCATGTGCCTCTATCTTTTGCTATATTTCCCATACCTTTTATTTGAATGCAAACTTCTTCAACATGTGTTAAACAGGCTCATTACCTGAAAATGGCCATAAAAATATTCTTGCAATTAAGCACTTTCCAGACCCTGTAGTATAAGAAATAATACAATGAAAATAATGCACTCAGAAAATGTATTATGTGCTTTAGAATTATTTTTAAATGATACAATGCAGTGTTAAACCTGTAGTCCAGTTAAAGACCCTTAATTCTAAAGTCAATAGAAGATTTTCTGTTCTATAAGCTTCTGCAGTTTGCAGTGCAATCTTCATTTAGTAGGTCAGTAATGTTGATTATGCTTAGATAGAGAAAACAACAACATAATTAAACATTAGATCTTCAGCAATACTGCCATCTTGCTCCTGAATACAGGAACTTGGCAAGAAATGCATCTTTCATTTCTTGCCTTGCCCTCTATATTCAAGATCATTTTTAAGAAAACATTTACCAGAAAATAGAGATAAGTGATAACCTTATTTTATGCTTGGTCTGTCAGCAGACGTGAAATCATTTTGATGAATTAACACCCATTCGTAAGTAAATTCCAGATAGCAGAACAAGTGTAAGAATTTGTGTAAGAATTCATAACAAAACTGACAGAAGCATTTCATTAGTTACAAGTTCTCTTCAGATTTTTTCTCTTGCTAACTGGTGTAAAAAAAATGATGTTCTACTGAAATGGTATGTTTTGAGAATGAAGGAAAGAAGTATTTTCATATTAATAAAACATTTTCTTGAGCTGATAATACTTCCGTTATTACTCTCCCCCATTTATATTCAGGAATTGAATCACATATTGAGTGTGTAATACGTGGGATGTCTTCATCCTGTCAATTTTTTACTTCCTACCCACTGGCTCTTTCGCATTTCTGAAGCATTTTTACCTTTGCTCAATACTGCACTGTGTAGTAGAAGTTTTAATAATTTCAAAGGAAGTTAAGAAACTCGCCTTGACCTCTTGTGGGTGTTTTTGTCCTTCTGGCTGTATCCAAAGTTGCAATAGTTTCAGTCATGCAAGCTGTAGAAGTTTCAAATTAGATAATTTTTGTACACCACTTTTTAGTTGCTTGTCTTAGCAGAGTTATAAAAGAAAGAGGGCTGATACACTGACAATTAAATTTCTGAAATATTTATTAATTTCAGATTGCAACATGTAGAATTGATTTTAATTCATAGAATAATTTATATATCTGTGTGTGTATATATTCTTATATATATTATAAAATTTGGGGGGAGCTCACCCTAAAATGGAGGATTTTTATTAAAGACTTTTGAATACTAGTGGAAATCATGTCATATCATAAAAAAGTAAAATTGAAATATGCATGATATTTTATTGAGTTCAGGGTCTTGTTATGCACAGTTTTTTTAAAAAATTCATTTATGTTGCAGTATAGAACTGGCAAATGTTTAGTGCATCCACCTGCACCTTCCCAAGTGCGATGGGGTATTTTGCCAGTTTGGGGTTTCAGAAACAGTAAAAAGTGCACTATTTTTCAATCTTCTCTTCTACACTGAACTGTCCTTAAGATTCGGGACAGCTCATGTAACTACACATAGACTCCAGTCCTCTCAGAGGGTACATAATATAGCAGAGTTTATTGAAAGAGATTCATTTATGCAGTGTTCTGGTACAATGAATAGAATTGGTAGTTTAGAGCCTACACCTCTTTGTAAACATCTTTGGCAGTAAGCAAGTTGGAAAACACCAGGTGTCAGGAGGAAGCTATCTACAGGGATTGTTTACAGGGATTATTTTGGGTTCCTCCTTATGATTTCCCAGGCCAGAATGAGAATGTTGTGTGCTTAGCTTTTTCACAGGCCCCAAGCCAATGCCTGGAGCCTAAAAATCTGTTTTCTGACCACTGTCAGTCCCTACACTTAACACTAGCTTAGCGTGGCCTTTTTTAATGTAAATTGTTACAGAATGTAACAATTTGCATTAAAAAAATGTAAATATACATTTTAATGTAAATTGTTACAGAATTGTTAGGTTACACTGGCTGCTGTTGTGTACCATTTGCAATGACAGTTGCAACTTGGAAATGATGTTTTATGTAGGAGCAGTCTGTTTTACACAACCTTGATAACATGAAGGGCAGATTAAGAAAAAAAAACCACCTGAAATACATGTTCTTATTTTAAAATTTTATCTGTAGGCACATGTTCAGACAAGGAAGCCCTGAGTATGTGCTACATGTCAGAGAAAGTGGGTAATATATTACAGGGAACTTTTGGCAAATCCTGGGGCACAGTGACAGGGATATTGCTGCAGGAGTTTCTGAAAAACTTCTTGTGTAGATCATCTGTCCAAAGAACACTGAAGAAATGAGCACTTTTTCTCATTTTCTAAGACAAATAATACTTAAAATTTTCAATTGAGAGAACTTTAGTTAAAGGTATGTTGAAGGTATGTTGCAATTCAACCATGTAAGTAGACTTTTTTCCCCTATATTTACTGGGCAAGATTGTGGCATTTCAGCATTTGGTGCCTTAACAGAACACAAAAAGAATTTTCAGAAATCTCGTCTCTGAAGCAGATTATTACCTGGGGCATAAGGACATGCAAGACCTACAGCTAAGCAAAGAAAATGGTGTTCACTGCTTTTACTTGAATTTCCCTCTTCCTCTGGCAATGTACCTGGGGTAGACGAGGCTTTCTCAGGAACCCTAGCCTAGAACGTTCTGGAATACAGCTGTTACACATTCTTCAGCCTCATGCCAGTTTTCCATAACTTCTCAGGGTTCACTGACTTTGCCATGCAGTTTGGGAATAGGTCTGTGATTTGAGTTTCTCCACCTGAGTCATTTTGCTTAGGTGGTAAGCATCAAGGTGAGTGGGTGTCAGTGGTCAGCACAGTAGGGGTCCAGCTGCCCACAGTTGGTCAGAGATTTCCTTATTTCTGTCTTTCACTAAATATTTGATCCAGTGCATTCCTCTTCTGGCTTGATACCATCAATTCTGTGTTGCCATGCACTTTAGTGGATAATGCAAATGAATAATTAACCTTGAGCATATATACAAGTCCTAGTCCATAGTTTCACAGTATTTGCTTTGTGTTACGTATCTTCAGATGTAGAATTTGTATATTTTCAGCTGTTTCTCCCACTATATCGTGTCATATCTTTCATGATAGTAGTTTGGACTAAGAAGTTTGCTTTCCTAGTGCCAGAGTCACATTTTCGACATACAATTCAAATGAGATCCTTGTATGGCTGCAATATCTAGCTTCGTATTGTTCAGACCTAGGTAACACTCCTTCACCCTCTGACTTGTATTCTCTCCACTTCTGTCTTTTTACTCATTGAAAAGGGAAAAATCCCAAAAGACACCACTCTTGAGCCCTTCAAACTCTTAAATGGTTTAAGTTGGTATTTCTTACTGCCCAAGATGGTGCCCAAATGCCATGTATATGCTTTGCCTCATTTGCAGAAAGTTGTGCACTATTTACTCAGTAAAATTAGATGATGCAATAAAAAGGATGACAAATCTCACTGAATATCATCAACCATAAATATAGGCAAAAAAAAAAATGAGTACAGGTGAATTTGTTAGGTGATTCCTGTAGCTAAAGACAGATTCTTGTGTGCCTTTTTGAACAAACATGAATATTTATCTGCAATGGCACATGCTGTTGTGAATTCACTAAATTCCAGTGTAATTGTGAACACAACCCTATATTTTTTGAAATAATCATGAGAATTTCCTATGCTAAAAAGTTGTTCTGGTTTACTAGTTACAGATAACTGCATATGTGATTTCTGCATTTCAATTCTCTCTAGTCTTAATATGTATTCTTTAAATAGTCATATTTGAATTAGACTGAAAATAGGGTATTAGTATATTTTATATTACTAATATAAATGTTTTTATGTTATGAATAAATGAAATTTATCCAAAAAGAAATGTTTTTATTAAATGCAAGATTTGTTTTTATTCACTTTAATTTCACTTTTAAATGAACTTCCTCTAAACGAGGTAGTTCATAAACAGAACTGTAAAGTCAAGTAAGGAGCTGGGTTTTTACTAGATTTTAGTGATAGCTCTGTAAATCGTGGTGTTTACTTTAATGTAGGTCACAATTTCTTCTGAGTCAGGTATATAAAGAGCTCAGTCTGCAGGCGTTCTGTAAACAGCAGAAATACAGTAACATTTTTATCCATAGTATCTACTTTGGCTCTGTGCTGTTACAGTAAGCAAGGCTGCCTCCCAAAGGAATCCAGGGAAACAGCATTCTGTCCACCCAGGCATTTCTGAGCTGACATTCAGAACCTTTCAGACCTTTTCAGTATTTGGCAATGCTGATTATTATGCATCTCTTTTTGTAGTTCAAAGTGATATTAAAATATATATAAAAAAATAACATTTTCAGAAAAGGATCTAATAAATGTTTAGAAGATTATTTTATAGTGATAAGAAATCTTGCAAAGTGAATGTTGCACTAAAACATGTAGTTTGGATGACTTTTGTGTAAATTTCAGCACACAAGTTTATAAGGCAGACACAGCATTTTATATTCTTGGCTTCTGAGTTCCCCTGTCCCATATTTAATTTTTTGTGTTTATACATAGAGAAAATAATTATTTTTTATATACTATTTTTTAAAACAAAGTAATTTGTCAATTCAACTCAGCTTTTTTCTGCTTATATGCAAATTACTCTTGGCAGTAGGGAAGTAGTTTGACACTGCTTTATTTACATAAGGTTATTCCATAAGTGGAACTTAGGTAGGAATTTTTAAAACAACTTTCTCCAGAAGCATTTGTCATAGTCATTAGATTAGTCTTGTGATATGAGTGTCCTTTTCTTTTTTGGATATTCATAATTAAGTGAAATCAGCATCTGGAAAGGAAAAAAAAAAGTCTTTGGATAAGCCTCTTAATTGACATTTAAATGCACAAGCTGTCCTGGTGGTGCTTTGAATGAACAAAATGAGCAGCAAAAACAGTGCAGATCAATTAAAACTCTGGTAAGAGCTCCATGCCAGAAGCAAAATAGGTGCAGGCTGAAGTGCACTTTTTATGTCCCTTCTGCCTCAATATGCTGCCTTTTTCATGTGTGATTATTGTTTAAAAGAGCAGTTTGATACCAGCATTATGTAGTTATAGTTTGTTCCTTGATACAGAGGAGGATTCTAGACACAGGTTACTGCTCCATCTGCTTTTATGCATATATATATACATGTGTTTAAAAGTGTTGTATTATGACATGACCAATCCCATCTAATAGGAACACTTTTTCAATTTCCATTGGTTAAAGTTGGATCTGAAGCTGAAATATGACTTAATAAACTGACTGCTGTAATACTAATTTTAATTGAAATAAGATTAAAATAGTTTGTCATTTCTATCAGGCTATTTAAAAGATATTTAGAATTAATATAAAACTAGGTTGTTAAGTGTGTGTAGCTTGCCAGCTATTATCTGGATCTCAGATTATATCTTTTAAAAAATATTTGGTAATTGTGTAATTGAGCCCTTTAGAATATTGGCCTTGGTTGTTTTTTTGGTTGGTTTTTTTTTGGTTTTTTTTTTGTGTTTTTGTTTGTTTGTTTGTTTGTTTGGTTTTTTGTTTGTTTGTTTGTTTGGTTGGGTGTGTGGGCTTTCTTTGGGGCATAATGGGAGTGGTAATAAAAGCAAAGTTATAAAAATGTGTTCAGTGTTTTCCACTCCGTAACTTCCTTTCTAGTAGGTGCTTGCATAAGTTAGCCTAAGTCTGTTGGTGTAACTTGACAAAACTGTTTCAGAAAACACAAAATTATTTCAAGCAAAACAGGAATATTCTCCATGTACCCGAGGAGATCTAACAGAGATAGGAAAAGTGCCAAGATCTTTCAGTTTCTAATGCGTATTGTCTTGTCCTGGTGCTTAAAAAATGTTACCTGTAATGTAAGAATAAGATATGATGGAGAAATACGAGTAAGCAGGTATGTTTGTATGTACATGTAAACATAATAAGCCATGCACCATGATGAACAGCAGGTCAGTTGCTAAATGTGATCATTCCTAGGACAAATCACAGGATGTCAGTCTCTGTGGAGCTGTTTTGGGAATATAGAAGGCAAATTGTGCCCTCAGGAAAGGAATGTATTGACTCGTTTGGCCTGTTGTCTGAAGTCTGTTTGAGAAATAGATTTACTAAGAAGGCTTATTCTGGTTCTGAGTCACCCTTTGCTGCTAGTAATGTTGTCTGATAAAGTAAAACAAACAGATCACATGGAGAGGTTTTGCAGTTTCCATACCTGAAAATGCTTAAATCCCAGCCAGAAACAACTGTAAGAGGTGTGCTCTAGTTGACTCTTCTTCAGGCACAAGAGCTGAACAAGGTAATTGCCAGAGGTCTCTGCCAGCTTCAGCTGTTCTGTGATTCAGTTAAAACAGGGAAGAAGCTTCATGAGCACTAGAATTTTCCATGTAAATATCTAACTTTGTGTTATCAAAGTGATTTTTTTTTTCCTTTCAGATTGGAAGTTTTCTGAGAATTTACAGTATTCATACAAAACAAGCAAGTGCTGACAATGAAGATGTCTCACACATAGAATTTCATCTTCATGGTGGTACCTGTTATGGTCGAGGAATAGGAGTCTTGCCAGAAAGTAACCCAGATGTTGAGGAACTAAAAGGGTAAGTACTCTGTGTAGATGTTTGGGTTTCGCTAGATCATTCTTGAAAACTCGTGACTAATGTAACAGCTGTACAGTTTAGAATTGCAAATGTATCAGAATGTAAATTGTAAATGAATCAGAAACTTGAGAACAGAATATGTCTTTAGCACCACTAAGATGAAGAGTATTTGGAGGTATAGGTAAATAAAGGCAATTTTTTTTTAAATTCAAAATCAGGAAGGGATCAAGATTTTTATTTTAATTAGCTTGATTCTAATCATGCACATTTTAAACACGTGCATATGTGCTATTTGAAAGTGGTGAGATTTAAAGATGTTCAAAACGAAGCAGATAATTTACATTCTTTACTGTCTTGGTTTGGAAAGAGAGGTATCTGCCAGGGAAAGATGGACCCTCCCTTGGAATGGAGAATGTAAACCTCCTCCCTCCAAATTATTATAATTTTGAAATTAAGGGCTTTCAGGCAAAGATATGGGAATAGGAATAACAGTTCTTTACTAAAAATATTAAAAATAAAAATGTAGTAGTGCAAAAAAAAAAAAAAAACCAAAAAAGAAAACACTGACAAGTCAGAATACCCTGTTGGTCAGGGTATTGGTAGCAGTCCAGTTATGTCCTCCTGGAGTGACAGTGGTTCTGTTGGATAAGAGTTGATCCTGTAGAAGGGTGTAGTTTTCCTCCAAAGGTCCAGTGGTGGTGAGATGGGTCCAGTCTTTCTCTGGGAATCCAGTGAAGATAGGCTGCCTTGGTTCTCTAGATCTCAGATTTTATCCAGGTAGGAATGCTTGGCTCCTCCAACTGGGTGGAGCATCTCACAATGGGATATGCAATTTTATCAGTTATGCAGTGAGCCTTAATGGCCTGGAAGATATCCCTCTGGAGGGAGGATGGGTCATGGAAGAGATAAAGAACACTGCCCCACCTGGTTTTAACAGATGACAATAGAATACATACTTCTGGTTACATCTTGCATTGCAACCCAAGACATTTACTGAACTATCTTATAGGGAATCAGAACCATTTAGGTTGGAAAAGATCTTTAAGATCATCAAGTCCAAATGTAATCCCTGTCCGAGTGCCCCACTCTACCATGTCTCTAAGGGCCACGTCTACGTGACTGTAAAACACCTCCAGGGATGATGACTCCACCACTTGCCTAAGCTGCCTTTTCCAATGCTTGACAATCCTTTCTGTGAAGAAATGTTTCTTAATATCTAATGTAAACCTTCCCAGGCACAAATTGAAGCAATTTCCTCTCCTTCTGTCACTTGTTGCCTGGGAGAAGAGTCTGACCCCACCCAAATATAACCTCCTGTCACGTTGTTGTAGAGATAAGTGATAAGGAACCCCTGAGCTTCCTCTCGTCCAGGCTAAACGTCCCAGCTCCCTCAGCTGCTCCTCACAGGACTTGAGCTCCAACCCCTTCACCAGGTCCTTTTCTGCTGGGCCTCCTTCCAGCCAGCCTGTAGCACTGCATGGGGTTGTTGTGACCCAAGTGCACTTCACCTTGTTGAAACTCATACACTTGGCCTTGGCCATCAGTCCAGCCTGTCCAGAGTTGTCTGCAGAGCCTTCCTACACTCCAGCAGATCAACAGCAGTCCTGCAGACTTACTGAAGGTGCTGTGCCCTAGTCACCTTGTCCTCATCATTGGTAGAGATGCTAAACAGAACTGGCCCCAGTACTGAGCCCTCACCATTTGTGAGTGGCCACCAGCTGGAGGTAAATAACTTCATTCACCACCACTCTCTGGGCCTAGCCATCCATCCAGTTTTTTACCCAGCAAACATGCACCCATCCCAGCCATGACAGCCAGTTTCTCTGGGAGAATGCTGTCAGAAACAGGGTCAAAGGCTTTACCTGTTAAAGGTCCAGGTAAACAATATCCACAGCTGTTTCCTGATCCACTAAGCAGGAAGCAGGTCAATTTGTCATAAAAGGAGATGAAGCTGGTCAAGTAGGATGTGTCTCACAAAGCCATGCTGGCTATGTCTGATCCCCTGGGTGTCCTTCATGTGCTGCGTGATGGCACACAGGGTGATCTGCTCCGTGACCTCCAGCATGGGGCTCAGGCTGACAGGCCTGTAGTTCCCTGAATCACCCCTCTGACTCTACTTGTAGATAACCATCTGCAGTGATTTTCAGTGTACTGGGACCTCCTCACTTATCCAGGACTGCTGATAAATGATAGAAAGTGGCTTTTTGAGCACTTGTGCCAGCTCCCTAAGTATCCATGGGTGGATCCTAGCCAACCCCTTAAACCTGTGTTTGTGTAAGTAGTGTAGCAGGTCAGTTACCATTTCCTCTTAGATTATGGAGGCTTCATTCTGCTCCCCATCCCTGTCTCCCAGCTCAGGAGGCTGGATACTTGGAGAGTAATGGGTTTTACTATAAAGATGGAGGTAAAGAAGGCATGAGGTACATTGGCCTTTTCCTCATCCTTTGCCACTGTTTCCCTCCACATCCAATAAAGGATGGAGATTCTCCTTAGTCCTCATTTTGTTGATTATATATTTGGAGAAGTTATTTTTTTGTCTCATACAACAGTAGCCATATTAAGTTCTAGTCAGATTTTGGCACTTCTAATTTTCTGCCTGCGTAACATCCTTGTAATCCTGAGTGATCTGCCCCTTCTTCCAAAGATTATAAACTCTTTTTTCTTCCTTAGGAAAGGCTAAGTAACCAAATTCCACATTCCATTATCAGGAATTCTGTTTCAGTAGTACATATTTCTTTGGGCAATATTTTGCATTTAATGTTCCAGAAGTGACTTGGAAAGTGTCTCATCTGCATCATTAATATCATCTCCTGAAACCTCTGGCAAAGTTGAGTTTTATGTCTCTGCTGGAACATTTATGTCTGAACATTATACCTGTGTATTGATAATAAATAGGTTTCATATAAGTGTCTGTGTAATCCTGTACATATGTGTGTGTATGGCCATATATAAAAGATTTCTCTAGGCTATAAAATATTTAGCCATTTATCTTTAGATTCTTAGAATCTGTGGATCTGACAGACAGTGAGAATATGGAAAGCATGTGTTCAATGGACGTGGACAGCACTTTTGGCAATGTTACAGGTAAGAGCAACTGGAAGCTGATGTTCTCTTTCTTCTGATATATATATATGGTCAAGATAAGGTCACAGTTGCTGCTTCTCTATGTGCATAGTGCTACTTTCACATTCAAAGCCTTGGAGAATTCTTTCAGTTTATTAGACTGGAAATTTACATTACTCTGTCTTCCAGCACAAGCATTTCATATTACATGGAAAGATACTTTCATAGGAGTTAGTGAATAAATTCTTAAACACAGATGGTGTTCTTAATCATACTATATTAGATCACAAAGCAGAGTTATGTAAGTGTCTCCCTCTAAAGGGTGATTCTGCAGGGACAGGCACTAAAATGCTATGAAACAGCTGCCTGTTGAGGAGCCCTTCTTAAGCTATTGGATGAAAAGTTGTGGCAGTGGCAGAGGCATAAGGTACACTTCCATGGTGATATCACTTCCTCAAGTGATATCTTATAGGCAGTTCTACTGACCCCATATTATTTTCTGAATTATATTTTTAGCCCAGGATAAGAGTAAGTAAAAGGGAATTTAAAGCTGGTTGGATCTGTATCTCTGCTTTTAGCTTTTAAAAATCTGTTACTCAGCCATTATTAACATAAAAACATAGGACATTTCTAAAAGGATGCAAAAGTTAAGAAAAAAATAAATGCTTCGTGTCCAGTCCGTAACTGAAAAATTTGAAAAAATTTTGCACTTATTTACTGCACTCTCTGTGTGTAGGGGGTGGACCAGGCAGTCCGTACTGGTCCTAGAATAACATACTTATGTTCTTGTCCAGAAGGATTACAGGGGATGAATACAATTTATGTCAGCAGATCATTCACAGTATACTTCTGAAAAGTGTTCACTTTGCTAAGCATTCCTATTTAATGTATATGTTAACTTCCCCTCTAATATATCAACTCTTGATATGCAGTGTATATCTCCTGCTTACTTTTGCTGCTTTTGTTTGTTTGTTGTTGTATTTTCATACATTATTGGGATTTGCATTTTAATTTGTTCAGCTTTTGGTTTTGTGTATCTACCTGTCTGTCTACCTGCCTGTTTGTATGTGTCCACGTGATAGAAAAGAAGGAAGGAAAATAATTAGGAAATTCTTCTTGATTTTAGACCTTGAATTGCACTTACAGAGATGTCAGCAGTTATCTGTTACAGGTAGGTAACATTTTGACCTTAAGGTGAATTTTAATTTTGCTAAAGAACAAAAGTAGTTTTGAAACATTATCTTAAAGGTTATTATAGGAAAATTTATTCTAAGAGTATAAATTACAAGAGTATGAATGCATGTATGTTTTATTGGGTTTATTTGTTGTTTAAAGGAATAGAACATTTGTATAGTTGTATATTCTTTCATTTGATTATTCTACATACTGTGTTTCTGTACCCTCATGTAAAACATGCCCCCACAGCTTCATGTGATTTATCTCACTGACTTTGATAACAAGTTGTATTGATAAAACTAAAGCTGCAACTAGGAAGGAAAGAAAAGTTGGGCGATTGCCATTTGCAGTATTACAAATATTAGGGTGATTAAGAGTATGCATGGTGCTTTTTCATCTCTCTGTATATTGTTTTGCAGTATTAACAGATCATCAGGATTTGAGTAACACAGAACTGAGAACCATAACAAACAGCACAGCTCCTCAACAGTATCGCATTAGAGCAAAGCTGAGAACTTACAAACCCCAAAAGCTTCATCAGTCTGTTAAACTTCACTGTTCCAAATGCAACTCTTTGTAAGTGTTTCACACAGTATAAGTAACTAGGAATTGCTCTATGTGTTCTGGGATACCTAGATTTTCAGTGTGTTTTCAACTTTTTTTTTTTTTTTTGTGTGTGTGTAAGATGAGTGGAATGTAAATGTATATTATTTTGTGCAAAGATTTGAAACTCACTGATAATAAGTAGGAAATTTTAAAATCATCAGATGAGTTCCATTTACAGAATCCTTTGAGTGGTTTCAAAACAATAATTTTTCTTTATTTGCAAATGCAGCAGTACAGTTTTTTTTCCATACCATAATTTTATAGAGGTATCTTAAGTGTTTCTTTATTGCATTTTTTAAATAGAATATGCAAAGAGGTATAATAGTCTCCAAATTAATTAATAAAATATCTTTGACTAAAGTGCGTCTACTAGACAAGTCATCTTTTCTGGATCCAAAAACATCAGGGAAATTACACAACTTCAGGCCATTCCCTTGGGTCCTGTCGCTGGTCACCACAGAGAAGAGATCAGTGCCTGCCCCTCCTCTTCCCCTCATGAGGAGGTTGTACCTGCAGTGAGGTCTCCCCTCAGTCTCCTCCAGGCTGAACAGACCAAGTGACCTCAGCTGCTCCTCATATGGCTTCCCCTCAAGGCCCTTCACTATCTTTTTTGCCTTGCTTTGGACATTCTCAGAAACCTTTTACAACCTAATTGATTCTGTACTGTTTGTGTAATTGGGATGGCCTGCATTATTGCTTCTCTGCGTATGACAAAGGGAAATGCACAAACGGTACACTCCAGCAGGACAGGGTAGAAACTGTGTGGTGCAGAGTTGGAGATTTTCCCGTGACAGTACTTATGTGAAACTGTTCTGGTCCTGTCCTTTTTTCCTTTGTTCTCCCTCAGTTTATGAAAAGTTAAACAGACTAAAACATAAAACTTGAAATTATATAAGTTTATGTAGTCTTTTCACTCTAATGAAGTGATATGCAGTTTGTGGCTCTTTTAAGGCCCAACTGAAATCACATAAGGCTGATATGTTTGGTTTTCCATGGATTTTCATTTGTGTGGGATGTAGCCACTAGGCTGCCTCTGCCCCTAGGTAAATTAGCATATTACTTAGCATATTTATTAACATGGAAAGTCATAACATACTATACAACTCTTAATGTTTAAACTGATAAAGCAATGAAGATATTTTTCCTGTATGTACTTTAACTCTTATGACTATATTCTAATATTTATTTGGAGTACTATCATCCGTGTTGGTAGATTTCCTGAGGAGAAGCTGTTAGAACATAATTATTCAATTTGGAAATGGTTTTAGGCAGGAAGTTCCAGATAGAGATGACTTTGACTTCATTCTGCGTGGCTCTGCCAGTACTGCCCCAAACCCAGAATTACACAATACGTCCTGGTATGAATCTGTAACATGGACTGCACAAGACCAGAAACAGAGGGAAATAGCCATCCATTTTGTGAAGCATGATGAAATGCTTCAACATCCTGAAGACACCTTGCTTATGATAGAAGGTAAGGTAAATTGCAGATATATAAGTCTTACAGCACTGTGCCCATCTGTTTCTGTACAAAGTAAAGATCTGTTGAAGTTGTATTCAGTGTAAGTAGTGATGATCATAAAGGCATCTTCAAAGAAAAGAAAAACTGAGCTGGAACTGTAAGTTACTGTTGTGCAGACAGGAGATTGTGAAGATCTTGTAAGATGCTTCTGTCTATTTTAAAACTATGCCAATATTGTTTATTGTTGATTATGCTAAAATTAAAATCTGAATATGTGGTTTTTTTCTAGCTGTGCTTATGGTTCTGATTTAAAAACTTGCCAAGTGTTCTAAACAAGCCTATTTTTAGTATTGATGTGGAAAGTTTTGAAAGGCTTCTGGTAATACAAGCCTCCAATTAAATTTGTCAGCCTCTGGATGTCAGTGTTGTTTCAGATTAATAGAGCTTCTCTCAGTGTGAGCTTTTTTGGTTTGGTGTGGTTTTTATCAGATTTCCTCAGGAAAGAGAAATAGCTACTGACCTTTATCAAAGTAATTTAGCAAGAATACTATTGAGGAATTTTTATATTATAAAAATAATAAATTGCATATAGCAGAATTCAGAGTTCAAAACCAAGTCTTCAATTGTGCTCAGTTAGTGATGTGAATAAGCAAATGTAAGTCAAGTGGTCCTTTCTGTGAGGGTCAATGACAAAACCCCTTCTGTTTTCTGCTTTTTTATAATGGATTAGTTCTGATAGCTACTTTATTTCTGACGTGTTTCCAATGGACTTCAATCTAACCTTTTCATTCTGAAAAAAAGAGAATCTATTTCTTCTTCATTTTCCTGGAACAACTGAGCAATACAACTCGGTAAATCTATTTTCAAATATTAAAGTGTCAGCAACTAAGTATGTCTGTATATGGATATGTGCATATAAAAGGTCAGTTTGGTTGCTTTAATTTTTTTCTAAGAAAATGGCTAGTAAAATCATAGGAGTAATTATATGAAAGTGGTGTTAACTAAATACAACTTCTTGTTGTATTTAGGAAGATATTGAGGCGTCTGGTTTGATAAATGTCTTTGTTTCTTAATTGAGTCTGTTGTTGAATAAAAGTGAGAAGGTATTGGGCTATATTTTGAGTTTTCAGTAGTGGATATCAGTTATTATTGAAGGCCCTGAAATCAGCTGAGAAATGTGAGTTGTTCAGTTTATTTCTGACTACTGTTTAAGAAACCATATTTTTTTGGTTTTTAATAGGTGGAACACTAAAAGAAATCTGGAAACTTTCAAAAAAATTTAAGTGTGTTATTCCTGTAAGATCCACAGAAGATGATCTTGAATTATTAGATCTTTCAGCTCCTTTTCTTCTACAAGGGAATGTAAAGTATTATGGGTAGGTTGAAAGTATTTGTTGATATTTCACTAGTTGCAGTAAGAGATAGCATTTTCTTCAGTAATTCACTCTGCAGTGCTTTAACTTACCCAAAGATTCTTTGATGTAAAATACATAGCATGATCTGCAGTACTGACATCAGGGATGAAATGCCCTATCATTTGGTACCTGGTATCAAAGGACTGACTGCAGTTTGGTCTTGATCTGTAAATCTTAAGCCCTTAATTACACAGCACTCCAGTTTCAGTTGGTGGTGGTGCGTGGGTAGGGCAGTGTGCTGTAGACACACGTGCAGTTTGTCTGTAAATGGAAACACACATGCAGTGCAAAGTACCTAAATACCTCTTCTAGTCCAGATCTTCCAGTTTCTGGTCTCACTTAGACTAAAGTCAAAACATAAGTTGTTTTTAAAACTGTATGCTGAAGGGTTTTATATGTATACAACATAACAGATAATATTTAAATAGAGATTCAGAAAATAATGTCAGCCTGTCAATCGACAGCTCATTCTCTCTCTTAGTGTTGGGAAAGCTTAAGGTTTGGAAGCAGTAAGGATTTTGGAGAGCCTTTCCTTACCATTTTTAACTTACTGTGATCCACAGCACTGCAAAGTGCTTTACCTGTTTGTGGATGTCATTCACTGTAGAGATGACTTCCCCAGGTTTCTAAATTCCACAGTTCCAAAGCTGTGGAATACCCACACCTAGGTCTGGTATTTGCCATCTGCCATGCAGTGCCATCCATGTTCCTGCCCAGTGAGAGCTGTCAGCAGTGTGCTTTGCCAGTAGTGCCCAGCAGCGTGCAGCTGCTGAGCTCAGAAGTAGCAGCCTCCAGCCTCCTCCATGCAAGCTACTGGGTTCTCTCTCTCAGCAGTTCAGGCAGAGCACAGTACAGTGGGGCGCTGTGCTAGGTCTGCAGGCAGTAAAAGAAAGTCTATGCAGAAATATTCCATGTTTCATGTGAACCGTCAAATTTCCCATAAGGGCCATCCATAAAATGAATACAGGTAATTGCTTCTCTCTGTCATATATAGTTTTGACCTTTTCAGATATTGCTGTCTACAGCTTTTTTTTTTTTTTTTAAATAAAGGCAGTATATGAATACTCCTACTGGGGCAGGATCTTCACCAATACAAAGTATTTCTGCTTGCACTTTCATAATCCATATATTTATTTCCCCAGCTGCACACAACTCACCTTCAGAGATTATTCTCTTCCAATGGTTGTAAAAGTAAACTGTTTATAAGATATTCCATGATTACTTATAGGATATTTAGAAAGGAACCTCACAACTATTCTGGCATTTCAGAGCTATGCTTCATGCACGTTTTTATCCGTGGCATATACTTAGCAAAGTCAAGAAAAGGTTCTGTATGGTAGAATGAATTATATGTTGTGTGCATTTGCATGTATATTCATATCTATTTTATATATAAAAATAAACACAGACACTGCATATAAAAAGCAAAATTCACAGTTAAGTTATTTTGGAACTTGAGTGGGTTTTTAAAGGAAAAAAGTGACTTCACCTTATATCACTTAAGCAGAACTAGTTTTATTGATTTTTATTACATGCTTTGCATATAATTCTAAAGGATAATAAAAGTTTATTTCAAGATCTAACTGTAATATACTAATACAGAAGCTTAATTTGGAACAATTAGTTTTGTTCTGTAATTTCATTCCTTGAGGCAAATGGGAGCAACAGTTCTTCAATATTTCCATCCACTTGCAGTAGTAGCTTACTATGTCACATGTAAAATTTATAGTAATTGGTGTAAATACACCAGTAATAAAATAATAGTTGTTTTAACAACTCTTAGTTAATATTCTCCGCATAGGCAAAGCCAAATTTCCCCTGTAACTCTGTAGCAGGTTTAGAGTGTGCTAATGGGTTTTGAAAGGGATATAAGTTCAGATTCATTCCTACTTTTACGAAGTGAGAAGTAGTGCCATATGAACATGTTTAGCAATGTAGTGATCTTAGAATCATTGAATAGTTTGGGTTGAAAGGGATATCTCATGATCATATAATCCAACCCCCTGCTCAGACACCTTGCACCACACCAGGTTGCTCAGCTCCATACAGTTTCATCTTGAACACTTCCAGGTGTAGGGAATCCACAGTGTTTCTGGGCAACCTGCTCCAGTGCCTCAGCTCCTTCTAATGTGAAGTGTTTCTTCTTTCTGAACAATCTGTATCTACCCTCTATCAGTTTAACAGTGTTGCTTCTTGTTCTTCACTACAGGCCCTGGTTTAAAAGTCTCTGTCTTTCTTGTAAGCCCCTTTTATATATTGAGAAGCCACAGTAGGGTCTGCCCGGAGCCCTCTGTTATCCAGGCTGGACAGCCCCAGCTCTCTCAGCCTTAATGTACAGTTTAATTCCTGTCTAATCACTGAAGTGGTCTTTTCCAGATTTATTTCTCCTCATGGACAGGTCAAAACCAAAGCATTAAGGGTTTTGTTCTGCTCTAAAGCTGGTGTGTCTGGTAAAATAAGTTACTTCAAGCAGCAGTAGGAATACATCTACACTTCTGCTATGTAAGAAAATCAGAGTTTTTGGGGGTTTTTGTGCAGAATACTTCTGGTACAAATACATCAGTGTTTGGTTAGTCTCAATATCTTGTTTTAAATGCTAGGTGCAAGCAGTGTTCAACTCCAAAGCCTATGAAGAATCTAAGTTCCCTTGCAGCAGAACAGCAACCATCATGGGAACCAACTGAAATAGCACAAGGTCAGCTGACATGATACTGTCCTGAAATACTTGTATGCCTTGTTTCTGAAATGTTGATGTGAAATAGTGTGATTTGCCATTCTGGATTGCAATTTTTTACAGAAAGCATTTAATTATGGCTATAAAATTAATTCACCTTTTACTTTGGAACTACTGCAGTATGAATGAAAGGATTTTATATGTTGACTAGTTTCTTCTACCATTGGTATCAGCAGTAACACTCTCATAGCACAAATGTCATGAATTTTTGAACTGTGTAGGTACTTGCAGTCCTAAAAGTTATTCTTGCTTTTCCTTTTGTAGATACTGTTTTTCTGACCTGAACTAAAGATAGTCCTATTTAATGACTCATACAAGTTAGACTTCTATCGTCTGTAAACTTTATGTTCCAGAGAGTTTTCAAGAAATAATATTCAAATGAAAGGAATTGTACCACAATGTGATGTGTATTCTGTGCTTCATGTGTTCCTTCTGTCACAATATGCAGTCAAATGTTAAAATGATGTAAATGGAGTTTAAAACTTTACAATGCATTAAGGAAAAGGAATATTTGCATGTTTATCAATTCATGTTCTAATGTATTAAATTGGAATATCTAGCAGTGTGTAAGTTTGGTAAACACTTTCTAAGAGAAGAAAACTACATGGCAATACAATGATTTCCTTATTTTTTGTAATTGTATCCTATTAAATAATTTGAAAGTAATATATAACTGGCAGTGATTGGCATTTAGTTCTCAAAATGAAAACAATATTAATGCTTCCAGACAGTTACACTATTTTATATATATTATTCTTCTATCAGCTGTATTTTCAGGCTAAAATATAAACCTGCAAGTAATCAGGTCAGTTGAAGATAAAATGACTACCAGTTTAAGATGTACCCAGAAAAGACTGATGCAGAGCTGTAGTAACTTTGTCTGTTTCAGTTATGTTTGCAGCATAGCAGTTATTACTGCCAGTGAGGGAGTGACTGTAGTCATTTACTTACACTGGATTTCTTTCAGAACTGCCAGCAGATTTGTTTGTTTTTTGTTTTGTTTTTTTTTCTGAACAAGCTTGGTAGCTTTTACTATGTCATATCAAATAAACTGTTCTCCTCAGATGATAGTGTTCAGGTGGAATTCTTATTACCACTGAATTAAGAGCACCTCTCATTTAATCTTCCATGGATAAAGGAACACAGGAGTAGGAGGATCCCACTAAGGTGGGATCTTAAGATCCAAGCAAATGTTAGCTTTTTGTTTACTAGCATGGGAATAAATGCTTTAAAATCATTATGTATTTTTACAGGCTTATTAAAGTGTTTCTAGGAAAATTGAGATAAATGACATTTTGCTATCAGACATCAGAGCCTCTATGTTTTGGTCTTTTAATTTATACCACTAATGACAGTATTCAAAGTCAGTTACTATTAAAAGAGGAATATTGTCAGCTCAATTAGTTATAGTTTGCCTAGCATATTCTCAGAGAAATATCAATTTTTCTTTTCTTCAGTTTTAGGTATTGAACTGCTCCAGTATGTTTTTATTATGAAATTTACACTGGTTGATGAAACAGGAGCACTAAATGCATACCTTTTTGATTATGTAAGTAAATCTAGGTAAAGGTAGACTCTACAGATGATGTGAATTTGGATTTTATTTATTTTTAAAATGGCAAATGTATGTGCACAAATACTCATTTTATATTACCTGCAGTGTTTTGTGGGAATAATTACAATGTTATAAGGTTGTTAATACTGTACAGCATATAGAACATTAAGGCATAAAGACAAAACTGAAGCTTGAAGATAGATTATTTCATATTTCCATAAACTTTTATATATTCCTATGGCTGAATTTCTCTTTTATTGGCAGTGTTAAATTGTGCAGCCTAAATGCTGTGTGAATGATACGAATGTTTCAGGATTTATGCAGCAAACTTCTGCATCAGTTAAAAATCTCATTACCTGTTTTTTAACTCTCAGTAGAAGCTCTCCATTGAGTAAGGCGTGACTTTTGTTCCACATGATCATGAGGCCCTCTTTCCCTAGGCAACTATGTCTGTACAGATATTTATCTTGGATTTCAGAAGCTGTTTATCCAGCTACTTTACTAACCTTAGAATTAACCTATCTTCAGTTTTTTCTGAAGCAACTTAAGACCATTCCTGCTACTTGAGGCACTGACGACTGGATGGTTTTCCTGTCAGGGCAATGTGGGTGTGACAAAATGGGATGGAAAAAGAATTTAGTGGGATTTCTTTTCTGCACAGTAGTACTGTTTAATGTGTATATATCTGCACATTTTCCACCATTATATTAAATTACTTTGAATGGGACTTAAAAAGAGTGCTCTTCCTTGTTTAATTTTAAGACTGTAAGTAAAAATAATATCAGAAAAAATACATGGGGTTTTAACAGCAAAGGAGATCAAAGAGTGCAATCCCCATTTCAGCCAGTCATCTTTTTCTTCTACTGTCCTTTCTCCTTTTTATATCAAGAAACTAAACTGCAAAAAGGAAGGTGGGGGAAAAGATTTAAACCATCTCTTGATGCAGAATTCCAAAAAATTTTACTTCAGGGTGGCTCACTTTCTTATCAGATACTGCTCAGTACTACAGTTTAGCTGCAGGAAAATACCCCCAGTTTCTTCTGAAGTGCCAGCTGCTCACAGTCCTGCTGGTGGTACTTCAAAGTACCAAGAGTTTCCAAGCCTAAACTCCAGTCCTTCAGCACCACCTGAGAAGGATCCGGGCTGCTTTGAAGTGCAGCTTTACATTAGATTCCAGTTGCGCTTCCAAAGGAACACAGTGCTGTTCTTTCCTCCCTTGCTAACAGGAAAATTCAGTGAAGGAAAAAACTGAAAAAGTTCTACAGTCAAAAGAAGACTGAAGAGAGAGAAGAGAAAGTTATCTCTGTCATTTTTGCTGCTTGATTATCCGCTTACTTCTGACCATTGCCATTAAACGTCATGCAAAAATTATACAGAGGCAGATTATTCTGTAGTTGGTTTTTTTTTAAAAAAATGAGAAATTACTCCAAAAATCTTAGCTCACTCAGAAGTTATAAGATGATGGAGCCTTTAGGGATGCAGGTAACAAACTTGGAAAGAATAAACTTGGAGTTTTTCAGTCATGCTTACTATATGTGGTTACATAATACACAGAAAATCTTTATTTAACATTTTGATGTTCCATTTATTATTTTCTGTCTCCATTCAGAGGCGTACCCCACAGTATAAACCCTTCTCCGTAGAGAGAAAAAACTGCCAAAAAACAAAACTTGCACTAAGAGAGTTCCACAGATATAAAGCCAAGTTGCTCCTTGTTTTCAAGTGATTTTGTTCCTCTCAAGATGTGAGGGACTGTTGAGGGAGACTGACCATCCTCTCTGGCCATAACATTGTCTGATATTGTCTGGTTATGGAGGTTCATGAGGAATATCTGCCAGTTATTTATAGAGACCAGTGTGTGCTTTCTGGGTGCCTGTAGTCCCTAAATACTCAGCAGTACTAAAAAACAGACTTGATTTTTTCCACACAGTTTGGATTTTTTCTGTATCTGGACAGTTTTTTGAAACAATACTATTCTTCTGTTCTGTTACCTGATTTTAAGTTCCTAAAAGAACATGCAATCATGTTTCTGGCTAATAATTTCTTAGACCTCTTTCAACACCTCACATTCTTCTGTTCCCTTTCAGGAGAAGTTTTTCCAAATTCCTGCCTCTGAAATCTTAACTAGTAATTTTCTTCAGCAAAAGATGCAGATGACAATGAATACACTCTGTCCTCCGGGAAGAAAATTAGGTCAGCTTGTTGTTATTTTAAACGGGGGAAGGGAAGGGAAGGGAAGGGAAGGGAAGGGAAGGGAAGGGAAGGGAAGGGAAGGGAAGGGAAGGGTCTTTCAATCTGCTATTGCATTTGCAAAGTCTTAGAAGTCAATATGCACAGGCATACAGAACTCAATACAGAAAAATGCTTTAGCCTGAAAGCAGAGTTAGTATTAATTTGTTCTGAAACATGTGATTTGTATTAACTCTGCCTTTGAGAAATAAAAGAAATGGTTCAGTAAATTCTCATGTAGCATTCAGTGGTGTGTGAATACAGTCATGCCAATGCAGGCACTAACATGCCATCTGTATTCGTACGGAAGGTAATGACAACACCCTCATACTGAATGTCACAGCATGTTAGGGAAAACAGAAAGGAAATTCAGCGTATGGCACATGCTTTGGATGATATCCTGCTTGTGATTGCACATGCTGACTTAGAGCATCTCCTGCCTTGGGAAATATCCATGGAAATCGAGCAAATGCTTAATCCAAATCCATTTACAGAGATTTTTGTGCAGTGTATGTGTTGTGGTAGAAAGTAGCTCTGCCTAAACTACACATGTCCAAAGTGGAAGGATGTGTGATGCAGCTCCAAGCTCCAGAGCATACTCCAAGTACATACTCAGTGACCTCTGCAATCACCCTGGAGTCTTTGCCATACTTAGAAAAGGTTGTCCTCTAATAAAGATTGTAAAGGATTTTCCCTTTGAGACCACAGAAACTGTCTCATTGAGGCACATGGAGATGAATTTTTTGTTACTGGAAAGTCTTTACATATTTGTATTTTGTACTATGACCCTACTGCTGGGTCCAAGTGTTTTGTGGAGTGGTGGTACAGGGAGGACAAGTCTTGGAGGACTGTCACTGAACACCATTTCAGATCTTGTAGGAAACTTACAAGATACCAGTTGGAATTTCAAAGTTAACAATTTTTCTTATTATTAACTATTGTATACATTTAGATAACCTAGTTAAGATCTTGCTCAAGTTATACTTACCTCATATAAAAATTAGAAATGAATATTGAACAGTAATTTGGATTTTGTTGATAGGTGACTTGCCGTGGCTGGAGTGCTTCATCAGGTCCTATAATGTCAGAGATGCAATGAAAAATAAAGTTTATTACCAAATTTTCGACACTACAGTTGCTGAAGATGTTGTGTAGTCATGTGTTGCCAATTGGAAGTAATCCAGTAAGAATCAGTTTCTGTGGGGGGCTGGGATCAGAGACTGTATTTAAAAAAATAATCCTTATTCCTTTCTTAGGAATTCACCCTGTTTTTATGAATTTTTAGTTTATGTGTGAATGGGAATGGGAATTATACTTCGGCATGTTTGCTATTTTCCTGGCATATGATTTTGTGATCTAAGGGCAAGTGGAGTTTCTGAGCTTTTCACTGGAAGCTGCTTGGCTTAGGTTGATTGAAGCAATCTACTTTCCATCTATCCTTCAATAAGGCAGTGATGAGGTTACTCTAAATTTGTGAATTATAATGAGAAAAATGTAGTCTGGATGATGCTGTGTGTTGATTTTTGTATTAAATTACATCAACAGAGGCAGAGAGAAAGAGCTCTTCAGTATCAGACTACTTTGTGCAAGCCAGTATTACTGTTCTCAGTCTGACAGGGAGGTTGGTTTTTAGAGTCTTCTTTGCTTTTGTAGTGATATGTACATTTAGACAAACTCCTCCTGTTAGTAACACTCAGGTAACTGCTACATGGACCAGTTACTGTAGATTCTGATGAGGTTGTGAACATGACCATGTAGTGATTATCACTAAAATTAAGTCAAGCCATGAAAGTAAGGTAGTGTAAAATTGTAAAATGAATATTGCCATTTAGTTGATGGTAATGATTCTAGGGTGGCCGTGTTGGGTACCAAAGTTGTTAGTATTTATTAGCTGGGTCTGTGTTTTCAAAGGTTCAGTCTGCCTTTTCCATCTTACACAGTCAGACTGTGTGCCTAAATTTAGAGATAGAGAACTGATCTGGTATTATCATGGACTGAAAATTCTGCAGGACTAGAAAATTATGTGGTGGTTTTACTCTGCAATCAGAAGTCTCTTGGACAAGTTCAGGACATGTTTCTGTAAGGATAATTAATGTAGAAATCCCTGTCAAATCAAATGCTTTCCATCAGAGCAAAATTACTTAGTATTTACAGCAGCTGTTTTTAAAGAATTTCAGAAGCAAGATGGACTATTCGAAAGTAGATTATTATTTTGATAGTAGATGACATTTTACTTTTATCATTTTTGAGGCCCGTTATATAGATTATGCAATTTATCTTAACATTTCATCAAATATCCTCTGGTAATTTTCTTGTACTGTAAAAAATTATACTGGATTTATATGTCATAAGCCAAGATATTGTTCTTTATTGATTGGTGTGTAGGAATAACCAGTGTTAAGAGTGATGAATGCATATTTCCTTTAAGAATTTCTAAAAAATAAAAATATTTTGGAATTGAACCAGCAGTTTATCAAAGAATCTACTGACTTAAGAAAGCTTTCTTGAATTTTTGCATAAATGCATCAACAAAAAGTAGTTACAACAAATGAATATTATCAAACTTGAGACACTGGCTATACCCAAATATTTCTACAAGTTAGAAGTTAAATTGAAGGCAATCTTCTTTGTTTTTATTTTATATAAGGTATGAAAATGTGAATTTCTATTTTTAGATTTTTGTTAACAACTCTGAAAGATATTGATATTGTACATTTTTTCTAAGTAAGTCTTCATAAAGTAATAAATAAAAAGATGTTTTGAACTTCAGTGTAAAATAAATCAGTTTCACCACATGCCTTTTCTGAGATCCCTACCTAAAACTATATATTCATCACATGGTTTTTATACTACTGAATATCGTATTAAAATGTTTAATAAAGATTTCTCCAAATAATGAAGTTTTTCTTGTATTTGACTTTTAATTTTTATTTTGTAACTGTGAAAACTTTGTTATCAGTAGCCTTCATCCAACATAATGCTCCAAATAAATGTATAGTTTGTTGGATTAAAATATACATGTTCAATTTGTTTTCTAAATATAGTGCATAGAAATAAATAATTATATATTTTTTCATACTGAAGATCACTATATAGAAAGGAATTATTGGACAGACATTTAGAAATGGCTCTCATTGGTAGCCCTTGTATGGACCAGTGGAAATTACTGAGGTGGGACTTGAACCTTAGTTACCAATCCTGGTCAGTGCTGAGAGCTGTGAGAGTCTGACTGGTGGGCAAAATCCTGAGATTGTTGTGTCCTGAACGTGCAGCCCAGCAGGCTCTGATTTCTGAAAGATGAGCATCTCAGGCAGCAAGTCATTTAGCCATGACTTACAATTTTCTTAATTACAAATAAAAATCTTATGTGCTTTGGTGAGTTTCTTGACCAGATGTGTGATTTCAGTTTCTAAAACAGTAATAAAAGTCCAAATGTCTACTCTAATAGTGTTTTAAGTTACTGAAATATATATTTAAAGACACTCTAAATCTGAGCCAGCAGGAGGTCAGGTTAATACTGGTACACTAAGAGCCAGTGAAAACTCCAGGCACGAGTTGCTGGTGTCACATCTTTCTTCCTCCACATATATCCCAGCATACAGGAAAACTGAATCAAAACATCACCTTCCTGCTAGAAAGGGGAAGTATGCATGGAATGTGATGTACATCACACTCAGCAACTTCGAGGGGGAAGGAAGTCTGAATATAAAAGGAGGAGCTTTGAGGGAAAATAGTAGACCTATGAACATCCAGTAAAGGAATATTAACCTATTAGTTGCTCCAATTCCATGGATAAGTGCAAAAAAAGTGATAATATTGTAATTAAAATGAGAAAAGGTATTTTCAGGAAAAAAAGATAACAACATATATTTGTAATGGTGTTTTTAGGAGTGCCCTAATTGGGCTCCTTGAAGTTTGTTTTTTAAGGGAATTTTAAAACTTAAGGGCTTTGAAAGTCTTTCTAGTTTGAGTTGAGTTTAAGCTCTTGAACATGTCATACTCTTGTAACTCCAGCTGGAAAGACAGAATGTAAATAAATAATGTATTGCAGAAAGAAGGAGGCATTCCTGGTAGGTGACCTGCTCTTCAGTAGTGATTGAACTCTCTCATCAGCTTTTGCAGTTATGGGACCCAGAGATTTCCAGACAAGGCTTTGAAATGCTTAACTTAATGCTACTCCTTGGGCTACTGAGCAGCAGGAAGTGGGATTGTAAGAAGGACAGTGGAGCCCAGAGGATACAAGCTGAGGTTTGCAACAGAAGGAAGAGAGTTTATTGTCTTAACAGGGGTGAGTGCTTAGCTTTTCAATACCACAGTGTTTTGGATCATGTGAGTTTATGCACATGAGGTCACTTTTTGCCAAGCTATTGCATTAAGGTATAAAACTGGCAGGAACTGGGGTACTACCACACAGGGCAAGGCCAAATATTTAAATGGAGTAGTGAAAAAATTAAGCAAATACATGTTCAAGTTCTTCAGGAGATACATATTGTCAAGTTCTTCAGGTGAAATGGGACCACTGCAAAAAAAAAAAAAA
>VWYO01011296.1:107971-125945 GCA_013400275.1 Rhadina sibilatrix
AATATGACTCCTCCAGAATGCAATCTAAGGTAAGAAAAGGTAAGGAAAATGTGTGATATCCCTAGTGTGACCCCTGTACCAAAGATCTGTCATTGATTCTGTTGAACTTGCAACCTCTGACTAGTCTTTCCTTCATGTATCTGCAAGGTGCTATTATTCCTGTACTTCACAAGACCTCAGTGGGAACTGAGTGTATTCAGAAGCTGAAGGATGAGGTGAGAAGTCTGTCATACACATTTAGTTATAAATCTGTCATACATATTTAGTTATAAATCTGCCTTGTTTTCTCACTCTGAAAGGAAATGAGCATGTAATAGCAATACAATTTTTTTTTTTTTTTGTCTACATGTAACAAGTAGCTAAGGATTGCAACACAGGCAAGATATCTTTTTTTCTCTGAGTAAACTGGTAAATTTAACATGTACCAGCTCCTGTGGGACTGTATTCTTGGGTGAACATAAAAGTAGAGGCCTAGAGCCCTCCCAGGACCCATTTTAGCAGTTGTTCTGTCACAAAATACCTTCCTTACACAGGATGGAGAAAGAAGTTCTGATTTAGACTGCAATGATTTGAATTTTCTGATGATGTACAGGTACCACTCCAGCAAGTTTACTGCCTGCTTTGCACAAAGCTGGTGGAAAAGGCCTCAAAAGACCAAATGTATTGACAAAGAATCATGGCAAATTTAAGCTCTTTATAAATATAGATTTATGGTTCCCATGAGATGTGTTTTATGGCAGCTAGGTTTTACTGTGGCTCTGCTTCTGTTTTCATTGTTTCTAAGCTGGGTACTCTGGCAAAACTATCACAGCTTAAATAGCAAAGGCAAGTTTTGTTTGATGTTTACAGTTCCCAATTAAATTCACCTCTCAGAAACATAAGAAGAGTTTCCTTAACAAAACATAAATCTAAACCAAGAAGAGAACTGTGGCAACACAGGCATTCAATTCTGCTATTTAAATAACTGTAGATACTAATTAGATCCATTGTCCAGGCCAGTGCTCAAACACTGACAATCAATTTAAGCTTAATGTTGCACATAACTCTTCCCAGTGTAAAGACTGTGAAAAATCCATAACATACTTCATTTCTCCTTTAAACATTTAGGAATTTTCTAGATGCTGTCATCAACAAAGAAACTAGAAGACACTAGCTTTTAGTTGAATGCAGTCATGGCACAAGCCCACAATTCCTTTTACCCCCACACTGGGTCCTTAGTCTATGCAGTGCCACAGGGAATTATTTATTTGGCAATGCACAAAGGGTGACATCATTCTAAAGTTCACCTCATTCCTTCTGGCTTTAACTCTTTTCACTCCCAAAGGCCACAGGCAATGAAGATTGCTTTTCTGACAAGGTTGGTGTTACCCACTGCAACCACATCACCTCACTGTGGGAGACACTAAATCAACAGAGCCATGATTTTAGGGCATCAGCTGGAACTATCAATGTTTTCCTCTTGGGGATTGAAAAAGCTGCTGGTTACACAGCATTTTTGACATGAAATAGGAAGCGATAGTCACACTGGATGAATTAAGGATGAGAAAAGCAAACATATCAAGGACAGACTGGCTGGTGAACTGGTAAATGACACAGTCACTACATGGCCAATGTGAAATCAATAGATGCATTTTGCTTTCAATTTCAGGAAGAGTGGGATTTCACCAAAAGTTTCCCTGTTCTAATTCCTGATGGGTTGCACACCCACAGTTAATTGCTTCGCATTTCCTACTTCCAGGCTATTTCTGGCTAATTAGAAATATGAACTCTCTGGTGCAGCATACCCCTAAACCACTAAACCACTAAACCACACAGCAGGACATTATTCATCAGTGCTGTTTCCTATACACTTCCTCAGCTTTTGTCAGATGAGAGACATTTCCTAACGTTCAGTCTGAACTTGTTCATTCTGTTTCCCCAGGTCCTGTTGCTGGTCCCCAAAGAGAGGAGATCAACAGCTCTGCCCTGCTGAGGAAGTTGTAGGCTGTGATTAGGCACCTTTAGCCTTCTCTTCTCCAAACTGAACCAACTAAGTGACCACAGCTGCCCCTTGTAAGTCTCAGCATACTTCAATATAGTTTAAAATTGGGTCTTATCATGAAAAAGAAGATAATAATCTTAATGAGATTTTATTATCTTTTTTTTCTTCAGACTATAGTGTATTAATTCTATAGTTTATAAACTAAATGGATATTCAGCTATTCAATCTTACTTTAGAAGTCTTGCTTTGTAACATAATATGGGTCTGGCTTCTTATATCAATAACTATTCTATTCTGTCTTTGCTGTCTGTGAAAAACCTATGTGTCTTTCATAGGTCTATGAAAGCTATGTGTATATTTGTATATTTGCACACTGTCTTCAACTGTGGGCCAGTGTGTAATTTGAAAGAATCTGGAGCATCATAATCAGTCTCAGTAAGGTTATGCCCTTTATTGTGGCTGAAAAATTAGACTCCAAAGTATGAAGTGAAACCCAGCAAAAGAGTGCCAACAACAACCAAAATGTAATTGCAGGTTTTAAATATTTGATGAATGAAAAAAAGGAAAAAGAAACACAGGACAGTGCATCCAGAACGCAATGTTACTAATTCTGCTAGGTTTATTTCTCATATTCCAGGAATAGTTTGGTAATGACTGTGATCTGAATTCCTATTCCATCTTTATAAAGATTCATCAGGAAGCAAAGGAAAGACTGAGAATGACAGCAGTGACAGGTGGAGATCTGAAGTGCTCTGTACCCTGTGCCCTGCCTGGTAGCCAGTTCTCATGGAAATGAGAATAGATATGTAACCTGTGGCTCTGGCTGAGATGGTAATGTCCCTCCCAGGGCCCCACAGTGCTGTGCCTTGCATTGGGACCCAGAAAGGTGTGGATAACACCCCAGTTCCTGGCTACTGCTGAGCAGTGCTGGCACAGCATCCATGCTCTCACTCCAACATTCCACCACTCCACCGGGAGGCTGGGGGTGGGCAAAAGGGGACAAAACCAGGACTGTTGATCCAAACTGACCACTAGGATGTTTCATACCTTATGACAAATATAAAAGCTAAGAGAAAGGAGGAGGCAATATAACAAAGGCATTTGTTATTTACAGTGTTTGCCTTCTGGAGTAACTACTATGGGTGCTGAAACCTTTCTTCCCAGGAAGAAGCCAGATGTTGTCTGCTGATGGGAAGTAGAGAATAAAATCTTTAAGTTTTCCTTTTGCATACACATGTACAATCCTCACCTTTTCTTTAGTAAATTACCATTTTCTCAAACCACAATTTCTTTTTCTCCCATTTTATTTTCTCCCTCTGTCCTGCTGAGGAGGGAGATGTTAGAGCAGCTTAGTGAGCACCTAGTGTCCAGGCAGGGTAAACCCACCACAGCCTGTTAGCACAGCACCATCTTTTTACTGTTCCTACAATAATCAGTTTCCTTCTGACAACTTTACTTACATGTGTATGTTTTACCAATTGATAGGGTGAGTATTGCTAAAGGGAAAGACATGCTTCTTAATAATCATGCTTTCAGAACCAAAAGAAACACATTAGTGGAAGTAAAAATTCTGGACTCTTCACTAGGTTCTATAGAGCAAGGTGAATAGCCTGTTCTACGACTGTGGGCCTGCAAAATACATGGGATGGGAAAAACTTGTACTGATTTCTAACCAAGGTCAAACATAAACTTATTCATCCAGTTTTAAAATCCAAGTGCCTTACTCCTTCTGCCCACACTGCACAAGGAGGAGACTGTTTTGATTCTGGCATGAGAAGGCTTTCCTGCCACCACAGCTGGACCTGCCCATTAAAAAACCTTTACAAATTTACTGGATAACAACAGAAAAAAATATTATTGTACAAATTATTTTTATTTTTAAAAAAATCTATTCTAATGTTTCTTGTAATTTCATACTTCTAATCCTAGGACAAGGGAAGAAGGGGACTTTGATCTATGTTCACAATACATTTATTACTTTTATTGCTATTGTACCCAGGGGTCTCAATTAGTATGGATATTCCTAAATACCAGTTAAGCAAATGCAAGCAGAAAATATTATCTAAATGACTTTTCATCTTTGGTAAACCCACTAATTTTCTTCTTAGGCCATACCTCTTCCGGAGGATGTGTAATCTGTTATGGTAATTCACACGTTTTCTTGCAAACACCTGATGTATTAAAATTCATGAAAACAAACTCTAAAGCTTTATCCTGCAGGAAAGTGGTGGTTTGAGGGCTTTGGGTGGTTTTTTGTAATGAAAAGATTGCTCTCTGTGTATGCTAATCTTACACTGTTCTCAAAGCCTTGGATATCAAATACTTTTTGAGGACTGACCCAGCATCTGCAGTTCTTGTAGTATTTGCATTCTGACACTATTATGCCTTCTAAATGATGATTATGAAACAGATGCTTCTTTTATCTTCTTTTTATTGAAAGACTGTCTAAATCCTCCAATCAGAGAAGAAAAGTCTATAAGAAGTTTGGTTTATTCTAGGGAAAAATTTCCTTAATGAGCTGTTTCTACTGTGTTTCTTAAAGACTCTCATTATATTTGTAAATGAATTTACAACCTAGATGTCTGAGTACAATTCACAAATCACACACTAAACACAGTAGATACTGTACAAATGTATCAGCAAGTGCAATTTAGCACTGCAATCCAATTAAATGAGCTGATTTTCCCTTTTGCACTCAAGAATCGATATAAGATTGGTCCTCTATGACTTGCAGCAATACCTTATCTTTTGCAGGGGAGGGAGCTATTCCCTACAAATTTTAGGATGTAGATCTATAAAATCAGCATGCTAAGGAGAAATATGCAGCAAGTGCAGCTATGCTGGCTAGGTTAGGGGTGCCTGGGAAACATTTTGTGCTGTCTCCAAGATTAAAGCAGCTAAATGAGATGATAATAACAGAGGAAATTGTCTTTCCTGCAGACCTTCACCTTAGCAATATGTTCCAACCACTTGCTTTGCCCTATATCCCCACCTCATCTAGGGAGGAAAGAACATCTAGCTGAGGTTTTAGGTCTGCTTAAGATGTCTAAACATATTTGAAGACATTGATACCAAGCTCTTTTTTTGTGTGTGTCCATATAAACAAAATATAACGTTAAAACATGATATAATTCTTTTAGCAAATCTTGGCTATTTGTTGGCCTCTGGCAGATTTCCACCCCAGCTTTCTGCCTTCTCAGCTAGTATGTCCCCAAAGGGAAACTGCACTAAGGAGCCCTTAAACTATGAGTTGGAAGGTCACAAAAGGCTGAAGGAGAATCTGTTTGTGTATTGGAAAGTCTTCATCTGCAGTGTCAGTAGCACAGAACTCCTTGGGCACACCTCAGGTGTTTCCTGCAGGGCAGGCAGCCAGTGCCTTCTCTGCAAGTCAGAACGTGGCACCCCTGGTTGTGCTCTGTGGGTACACCAGCCTATGTGGTACCTGGGTGAACAACATCTGAGTAGAAATGGATTCCTGTTTTATCCATACATAGCCCCAAACTTGTATTTAAAATTGGAGAAATATATGTTTGAAAAAAAAAATGGAAATATTAATAGTGACAGCTGGAATTATCTCTGCATCTGCTCATTTAGTTCCCAATTCAAATTTCCATGCAAGCTCTATTTATGCTGCATAACAGTTAACACTGTAAATTGATGCAATTTCAATACAGCCTAAACCACACAGATAAAACATATACAGAAACATATTCACTACATTAACAAGCAACATTAGTCAATCACATGCAGCATAAATTGAAAATCACAATAGGATAGATTGTATCAGCTAAACACTTTCTGAAAAGCCCTGATCACCCTCTGGATGGGAGGCAGGGGAATGGAAAATAACTTCTTGGCATTTATAACATCGCCCCAACCTTGCCTTGCCTTCCTAAGGTTGTGTTCATTAGTGTAACATGTACACAGGGAACTGACTATTCCCTCACACTTGCTTCTTTCCACAAAAGGTCAAGAAAAAACTCAAATGTGACTCAAGTTCACAGAACCACTGCAATTTCAAATTAGGGAATCACTTTTGAAACTGGCAGGCCTGAAATGTAACTTCTTCTGTTCTCATTTCTGCTTTGTAAAGTTACAGCAATTTTACAGGGTGGTTGTTGTTGTTGAGGGGGTTTTGTTTGTTTGTTTGTGGTTAGTTGGTTTGTTTGGGTTTTTTTTTTAATTAATCTTTTTTTAATTTTTTCTTTAGGTTCCAAGAGAAAATGAGTGTCAGAAGCCCACCAGTTTATCTCAGCAAGCCAAATTGGACGCAAATTGGAGGAAAATAATTGTGATAAAGAACAGATTCACTTTCACACTGACTGATGGTTGTTATGGAACACACAGAAAGAACAAGCTCTACAGTAACAGTCATAATTTTGAATGGCATCCTCCTCCTCTCTGTCGTTTGGGCAATTGTACTTACAGATGTTAAAAGGCTTTTTATTTCTGTGCAAATTCTTCACCTGCAAAAACAGCTACAAATACCAGTATAAATTGCCTACAGAATCCTCTTTAAAGCTCAGTTTGTATCTATATAGAATAATGTTGTTGTAGAGAAACGTGAAAATTATGCTCATTACTACCCAGGGTACAGAAATAGCCATCCCTTGCTCCTGTATTGGATTCTAATATTTTTCACCACCTAATAATACTCATTACCTATATAGAAATAATTTTGATGTAACCTTACATTTTAAGGCCATTACTGAGAAAAAACCAAACTGTTATATTATCGTAAGACAGATTAATGATCAATATTTTCATTATAAAACTTATATTTTATTATAAAAAATACATTTTATATTACAAAATGTACCATTTTTGGTACAGTATTTTCCTGCAAGTATTTTTGTAATTCACTCACTTTCATGATTAATATACTTTAACAAATTCTTCTGCATTTCATTTTTCCATTGGAGTGTCTCTTGGCTCAGAAAAAGGAGCTTCAGGGCTTCCCAGACATGGATCATTTTTGCTTGATATTCATATGAAACTCTATTTGTTCTCTTCTATCAATTGAAGCAGTAACAGCAATAGAATAAATAATCATTGTATACATCAGGTTCATGGTTCCACAAGATTGATTAATAACTAAATATCATTGCAAAACCCTATCCCTTTGGCTAAACTTGAACATCTTGGCTCTGATTTCACCCACGCTTATTTGCCTCAGTAAAAAAAAGAAAAATAGCCTGAAGACAGTGGAACAAACAAGTGTCAGGTCAAGTGCCCGATCAATCAAATCCCTTCCTTTTTTGTATGGTTTTTCTGGGTCTGGGAAATGCCTATTTAGAGAGACAGGGTGAGTCCTGAGTTCAAGCTAGAAACAAATACCTGAATCTTTGAACGGACCCTCAGGAGAACACCAGGAGCTCAGCAGATCTCCATCATTCCCAGGGTTTCAGGACTGCCAGGATTGCAGCTCCCCATTTCAGAGTGCAGCTGACAAGGTTTCTCACATGCTCCATGCCAAATAATTTCTCTTTCCCATCCACATTGTCAGTACTGCTCAGAAAGGTCTTCCTCCTCCAGTGGATGGATAGGCAGTGAAGTGCTCAGCCACTGTAGCCTCACCAGCAGGTTTCTATGGCACAGGTGTTGCCCTTGGTGCTGGAGATCACTTCTCAGTGAGTAGGGAATGGAACACGAAGGAATGCCCTGGGAAGCAGTGATGGAGGCTATGTTCACTTGCTTCCCAGGAAAGTCCTAGCCCAAGGATGCCAAGTAGGCAGGAGTCAGGTGTCTGAATGACTCCAAGCAGGGAACTCAAGGTAGGTTGCTATTTCCCCACAGAAGCTACCACTCTCTAACTTGTAATTCAAAAGATGAGTGTTTAAGCCCTCATTTCTGGAGCCACTCTTTCTTCCTTCATGTTCCTGAATTCCCACATTCCTTGACTACACAAAGGAAGAAAAAAGCTGCACTGGTCTGGAAATGGTCATCTTCTGGCCAAGAACCTTAACCATTAGAATACAATTGCAAAAATGTCTGCTACTACTACAGTATCATCAACTTCCATCAGTGTGGATTCATTTAATGCATTGCTACCTGTCAACTACAGAGCTACTAAAATCTCTTGTCCCTGCAATAATTATTTCTCTTTGCTGCTTCATTACTTCAGCCATCCATTATAGCCACCTCATCATTCACACTGCATGCTTCTCACTCATCTCTCAAATACCTGTTGTTGTCTTCTGTAAGTTACAGCTATGAATTGCTATGCTGCAGCAAATTTGAATAGTTCACTTGATATCTCATGGTTAAACACTTAAGTTGCAGCTCATCAGTTTAATTTTTATGCTGCTACAGCAGGATTGCTGAGTTTTCAATGGCACTAAGAGTAGCATCCTTAGATTTTCAGAGATGGTTATTGCTAATGGTACTCAAACTTCATCAGTTTTGCAATGAAGTGAGTATATTTCTTTTGAACTGACAAAGCACATGAAACATTTCTCTTGTTAAAGCACATGTCAGCAGACATGACTAAAACCTCTCACTCTAATTCTGACTAAGGTGCTGTGGTATTGAAAAAGCCCTTGTGGATTAATTGGTCTGATCCCAGGGAAAGAGAAGAATATATTACTCCTCCCTTCACATTTTACTAGTATTTTTATGTCAGACTTCTTTTCCTTAGTTCTCTTTTCAATCATGACAAAATCATGATTTCAGGCGAAAAATTCAACAGCATAACCACTGCAAGTAGGAACATCTTCCAGGAGCCCTTGAACATCCTTGATTCCTTGTTAAGAGAGAGGTTATCTCTTTTCAACTTGTAGCCTCAGGGAAAAAAAAATCACAGGTAGGATGGAAAGAAAGACTTTTCTGCAGGTGTATTCTGTTCTCTCACAATTGTTCTCTGTTATGATCTGACTACTGAGAAATGCCTCTACCCAAATTAAGGTGCAAATGAGACCATATGGTGAAGTCAATCATATGGAATTTATTTAACAATAAAATGTGATGGGGAGATAGAGAGAAATAGAAAGGGGTGGGGGAGGAGAAGGGAGAAAGAGAGCTATCAAGCAAAAGATAGTCAGGACCTGTGGATCCAACAGTGTCTCACTGTTCCCCCTTCACCCTGGGCTTCTTGGTGGTGGGGATCCTGATGTCATTCAACATTTTTTGCTATTTATATATTTAAGCAAACAAAGGAATTAATGCTAATTAGTTACACAGTTCTCTTATTATATTGGCTAAATTATTCCCTCACTTCTAATGCTAAACAGTCCCATGTTCAGTATTTCTCTTCTTTTGAGTTGGTGGGTGGTGAGTCAGTGGGTTTCTGGAGTCAGTGGGTTGTGAGTCTGCAGTCACAATTTCCTCCCACCAGAATTGCCTTTTACCCAGCCCAGGCTAATTTCAGCACAGTTGCTGAGTTGGGTTTCCTTGTGTCCCATAAATTCTGCCATTATCAGTGATATCAGGGATATTCCTCTCCCCCAGCTTTGTTAACCAGCTTGGTCTGAGATAACACCTGGGCAACTTTACCTTCTCTCAAGCTCCTGTCATGGTGGCTTAAATTACAGTCCCTGTCTCAGGTATGCATGGAGGCATACTGAGGGGGGCTTCAGTGGTCTTTGGTGTTCATGGGTGCTATCTGTCCCATAAACTGGGGTGATCTTGGTTTAACCAGTGATATGTGTGCCAACAGTTGCTCCTTTACACGGTTTGCCGCAGTGGGAATTTTTGTCTGGGTGCGTTACCCAGGATGTGCTAGGCAGACCTCACCAGACCAGAGCCAGCATCCTCCTGCCATTCCATTCTGTGCTTGTCCCATGGCAAAGTCCTTCTGCATCCTAAACAGTGTCTGAGACAGGAAACTGTGGTCTTTAAGTGCTTACACTCTCCTGTCTCGATCAATACATTTAAGCAAACTAGAACAGGCTCCCTTAACGTCTCAGTCTAAAGCAAAAATCCTGTTTTCTGAGGCTGTTCCCATAGAGGCTGAGAGATCTTTGCTGGAGAATTTTATAAGCGTGCCTCACAAATATCTGCTGGAGACAGTTGTTACTTAACCCAGAAAACTGCTGGAGAATGAGGTTTGTTTGAAGATCATTCTCCAGTCCCCAAATCTCGAGAAGAGGATATTACAGTGATAACCCACCATGGCAGTTTAAGACAAGAGTGCTGTGTCTGGTCTTCCCTTACACTGTCTAGAAATTGAGATGTCACATATAGCAATATTTTGGTAACAGGAGACAAAAAAAGAGCTGCTCCTTCACTTGCTATGATTATGTGTGGCAGGGGAAATCAGCAAGAAAAACTAGGAATTTGGGTGTCTCAGTTATACAGAACCATATACCACCACCCATGAGTGACATAACATGTCACAGCAGAAATATAATAGACATTTCTGAAGAGGCAATGCAGCATTCATAATTTTGTGTGTGTTTGTGTAGTGTAAGCAGCTTCCTTAAAAAGTAAGCACTAGGGAACATGCTAATGAAATGACATTAGCATCCCTAAAAGTCCTGCCTCTCTGAGCTGAGTTGTGTGACTTGACAGTGACTCTCTAGGATAACAAATTACTGCAGACCCTGGTACCAGGATTTATCACCAAATATACTTTTAGAAATTTGCTAAAGCACAAGTGTTCTGAAAAACATGAATTCAAATATAATCAGTAATAGCTTCAGCTGAAGCACTTTGTTACATGAAGGTACAATATATTTGCCCTCTGGCCCTGCTGTGAACACATAATTAACATAATAGAATTCTTGTATTAATAGGCATAGATAATTTTCTTAATTGTTGCCTACTTACTCTGATAATCTATCAAGCTATTAGTCCATGTCAGTCTGATATAATAGGCATTCCAGAATAAGTGGATAGAAATACATCAAAAAGCGGTAATCACAAATAATAACATGTTAGATTGAAAGTGTAGTCATTTATTAAACAGGCTGGTCCATAAAATATTAGCAAGGCTCCCCTTATGTATCCAGGATGCTGTTTCAGGGAAGTCCTGTAGGAGATGTTGGCATTCAGACTTTTAAACCCCTCTCGCTGCAGCCAAGGTCCTGCTGCTTCTCCCTCTTGCTGACAGCCATGGCCCCTCCCCTCTCCTTCACTGTGTGAATACCAATCGTTTAGATCCAAGAAAAAGACCTTTAGCAGCATATATGGCTGAGATCAAGAGGCATTTTGCTCAGAAGGGGCAAGACCTTACATCTGACGGCTCACAAGCCATTTCAGTGTGTACTGCACTGTACAGGTTTAGAGGAGTTACTGCTAATGGAGCCTCTGCAGCTCCAGCAGGGCAGGTGGAACAGCCCACACACCTGTGCTGCAGTGCTCACCAGCATCACCTCCTCTGATTTCCCCTGCAGCCCCTCCTCCCCTGTCTCTGGTGACTAACAACTGGTATCATTACCAGCAGACATACAGGGAAATTTCCTGACAGTGGATGTCAGTGGCAGGATACCCAAGACGTGGGTGTGGGTGTGGTGTGTGTGTGTGTGTGGGAGGGTGTTTGTGTGTGTGAGGGGAGAACTCCAAATATCCAAATACAGCCCTGTCATGAACCTACAGTGCTTTGAAGTCCTGCCCTTACACCTTCAAGAGAGAAAAGCTTGTCGCTTGCAGAGAGCAAAAACAGCTCCAGCAGAATAAGATTTCAGGGAAACAATAAAAGGGAACCTCCTCTTTCTTTGCCCTGTTGCAATACATTTCAAGCTTCTGCTTGAGAGCTTCCAAGGGAAACAGGTGTCAACACTTCATAGTGATCAAAACAATAGATAATGTCCTTAATGCTCTACCCAGAAACTTCTCAAGAAAATTATCTAAAAATTCAGCAAATAATCCTACTCTATTTTGCCAGTTTCTAGAAAACAGAAAAACTCTGGAATTAAATTTGAGGGAAACATCAATTGCAACTGTCATTACCTGTTCAGTCCCGCAAGAAGTTCAGTACTGTTTAGTTTTTCCTGGGATTCTTAAATAAATAATATATCTAATCCATAATATTTCCTTTTAGCAGACAGAGGAAATGGCTGGTGTTTCTAAAGCTGTTCCCCAGCTGTCTTGTTCACTGCTCATTTGAATGAACTACATGCATTGCAAGAACTGTGTGCTTGGAAGTGCATGCAGGTCCAAATAGCATTGGAACATTGTGGGTCTGATACTTTGTAGGTGTTTGGTGTCAACCCATGGGCCTAGAAATATCAAGAAAATTAGAAGACCAGAAAGAGTGATCATCTTGTAAATGAGAAAACAGAGGCCAGTTGAAGAACTTACCCAAGGGCACACTAAACAAACTCTCAGAGCCAGCTACTGAACTTGTATTTCCCAAGATCTTACAAGTAAGAGCATCCTTCCTTTTCCAGCTGTCTGAAAAATGGGAGGTAACTGGCTCTGCTGGGTAATTATGTGTCAGAATAAAGGAATTTGGAATGTGACACCCTTCAAGGCTCTTTTCCTTTCCCATGCTGTAAATATAAAATTTTTATCTCTCTAGGTGAGATCATTACTGAACACAGGACAGAGTATTACCATTATGCTGATGATGCAAGATCTTTTCCTGGCCTTGTAGCTGCAGGGCCTGGTCCACGGTAATTTTGAAAGACAGGTAACTGAATGCATCAGAAGTTATTGGTGCCCAGACCTGAGAAGATAGATCCGTGTTCTTGGTGGAGGTCACACGCCTCCAGAGGGTACTCAGAACTCTGCAGCCTATTGCCACACTGCACACACTGACAGAGCCTTTGTTATTATTTTATTCACTTGCATCATTCCAAGACCCCATCACAGGGCTCTCGACAGGGCAGCTGACATCATTGCAGCTGTACATTATCTCAATGTGATGGGCTATTGTGACACATTATGTCCACCAGCATTTTTTTTTTTAATCAGCTGCTGCTTATTATTCCTAAATCTTTCATCAGGCTGTGCTTTAGCTATATTTAAGAGATACTCACTGAGCTCTAAACTGGTGTGACTCTGTGCTCATACACCACCCACTGCTGCAAGTTTCTACCACTGAAATGAAGTCAGCTGGATAGCTTAATTCTGTTATGACAGCCCTCTTGAATAAAATTCCTTCTACATAACATCTGTTCCCATTACCCATTCCCAGTGTTATGAATTTAGACTGAAAATATGCCTCTACTTTCTTGGTTTTAACATTAACATACAACACAAAATAGAAAATGGGACATACACTTTAATAAGTGTATGACAGAACACGTGTTTGTGTGAAACAGTGCATGTGCATATGCGCACTTACAACATACAGGTTATAAAAATGTAATTAATATTAAATTGGGATGCACAATATGTAAAGAAATCTATTTCAAGATATCAGTGTTTTGCATTTTTATATTCCCATAATAATTTTATAAGCACACTATGAAATACTGTGTAACTTTTCTATTTGCCTCTTCTGTGTGCACAACTGCATTCCAAATGCTATTCAAGACTATAGGCTCTTGCACTCTACAGATGTCACAGAACAGGCAAATGTTTTATTGTACAGTGCACATACTGTAACTTGGGCCCCACAGGGTATTCCCTCATTTATAAGAGCTTGATGAAGATGTTTAGGTTTAATTTGATTTTATTTATTTTTGATAGCGTAGCAGGAAGGCTGGTGTGCAGGGGATAATCTTGATGGATTTGCTATGACAGATTTGGTGCTTATAAAATCTTCTACCCCACAGAAATTGGTTTTCCTGCAATGATGGCTCATGGGAAACTCCGATCACTTCCACTAGCAACAATGCATTGGTTACATCACTGTATTCAGATGTGGAGAACTCAGCTTAAGATTTTTACAATGAACACAGAGAAAGGAGGGTGTTTTCTTGGATGGACTCAGAGCAGCTGCTGTGCATTACTTTCCAGCACAAAGATACCTGCAATATTTATATTTTTCCTTCCATTTTGCCAGCCTTCCTTCAGAGTTGCTCAGTCAACACGCTGTATTTTTCAGGGAATAAAGCTACTCTCATCACCAAGAACCCTCCAGGGCCCTCTGACAAGAAACCCCTTCCCCCACACACGGCGAGTCTCACATCTGTCTGTCTGAAGTCATTAATCCAAAGACTGCCATGGAGGCGGGATTCTCACGCTAACAAGCTGGCAGCTTGGGCTGTGCTCTGTTTTCTGGCTCTGGCTAAAGCCTTCCTTGCAAGAGGTTAGAAAGAGCAGCCCTTCATTTTAAGTAATGTTCCAGCGAGTGACTTGAGCTGAACGATGAGTGCTTTTCAGACAGGCTCAGCCTGAAAACGGAAGGATCATCACAAACATAATGGCCCATCCCTTTCCTATTTAAAATATTAATTAAATACATTTTGAAAAGCCTTCACAAATCACTGCTGCTATTTCTTACCTTTAAAATGTGGGAGGAGATGTGGCAGAAGCATTAGCTCAGAGCAACAGAAAGTTCAACCAGGCTCATACGTGATACATGTGTTCCACATGAAATACATACCTGTTTCACTCTACAGGAAGCTAACATTTTGCCAGCACCCAAATGAAATACAGTTTCACAATGGATGCTAAGAAAAACAAACAAACCCCAAAAACAAACAAACAAAACCCCCACAAAAACCAAAAACAAGCATCATCAAAAGAGATAATATTCATTCACAATTAGATTTAATAACCCTTAGATTTCATTCTAGAAATAAAGGTAGAGAGAAAAATAATTGCCATTAGCTTTCTTTCAAACCATAGTCATTTGAAAGTGGATTCAAGATTATTTTATTTGGAAATTTGAATTACTATTTTTTAAAACAATTGCAATAACCTCCTCCAGCCAATAATATATTTTTCTTCCAGAAAACATATGGCTTTCTCTGCTCTTCAGGCTTCCATGGAATTAAGTTCTTTGGGAGGTCAATAACACATTTCTAAAGCTCTTTACAGTGATCAGATTGGATCCTTGACCTTTTTTTTTCTGGTTTCCTTGTGCTATGAAGTACACATATTAAAAAGCAGCTAAAACAAGGCAAGTGAGTTTTCCCTGATTTAGGAAAGCTGCTGATTGCCAAACATCATCTAGCATGGCTTTGTGACATCCCTCAGGAGGAAAGAGAGCTGCAGATGACAGTCCAGAGCATTTCTGTGAGCATCCTTGAACCTCAAAGTAGTTTTTAGAAGCTTTAGAGTCAAAGTAGCTAAAAGGAAATTTACTTTAACTCTCTGTATCTTTGCTGGCCTAGTGAGCAAAGAGAGCCACGGCCAAAAATGTGTCCCACTGTACAAGTAATTTACTTACCACTCAAGTGAAGACATTTCTGCTACGGGAAATGACCATGCTCTCAGCGTCGAGATATTTTCAGTCTTGTAAAAAGTATCCTAGAATTTATTACTGGGCACAAATAACAAGTGCCTCTTAATGATATTTTATTTGACAGACATGTCCTGGTACCAAAGGTGATTGCTTAAATCAGAGTATTTGCTGATGATTTTAAGAGAATATACTAACTCATGCAGCAAACTGAGATTTACACCTATACAGATATAAGTGCTGATGCTATTTATGTAGAAAAAAAGCAGAGCCTAATTTAACATCACCACAGGCAGCTTTACCAACACCCTCAGATGCCTTCTGGGGTCCTGGACATCTGTGATTCATAAGACTAGTGACAAAAGAGCTGGCATCCCTGACTGCTTCTTCTCCTTAATGACCTGCTGACATTACCAGTGACTTTACACTATGTCCTCATTAATAGATGCTGGCAAATTTGAACAATGCTATAGAAGGCAAGGATTTCAGCCTTTGAAACAAATATAGAAATTTGTCTAATACAGAATATCTACAAGAAGTTACAGAAATGTTTCTCACAAGGTCATAACATAAAAATGCACAAAAAGTAACCCACCAGCTGCTGAGATGCAGTTAGCTGATCTTCTTATTCCCTGTCATCCTTCAGAAGCTATCAATTCATCATGGGATACAGAAGTGGGAGAGATAAAAAAAAAAAAAAAAGGAAAAAAATAATAATAAAAAAAACCCCAAAGCAAACGAAAACAGAAAAGAGAACTCTAAGCAAAAATATGACATTTGACAACTAAGGGTGTGATAAAAATTAATTGTCTACTTTAACAGACTCTGTATCTGTCCTTAACAGAGAACAATTAAGTCATGAAAGTGTATGACATTTATCATAGTTTTAAATAACTCTTCTCCCTAGGGTGTTGTTTACTTATGAAGACAATATATACAGTGGGCTACTCTTCAGGGAAAAGATAAAATGTAGAAGAGAACTTGTATGAGCAACAGCAAAGCATAAAATCTTGAGCTTAACCTGAATGTATGAATATTCCCCAAAACAGGGAATATCCAAATTCCTGGAGGACAACTTGAGCAATGAAAAGGAAATATATTCTTACAATTTCAATAGACCTCAGTCAAAGTGTTCAATGGCTCTCAGGATAAAGCCAAGAACAAGTTAATGATACCAAAGGGAATTTTTAATAAGATATAAAATAAATGCAAACACAGTTCAAATGTAGGGCTACTTTGGTGGGAGAGAGGTGGGCAAATCTCATGTTTCCCGCATATATGTATTTATTTTTTGTTTTCATTGAAAGTAGGTTCAACTGAACACATGTATCATGGTTTAACCACAGCTGGAAACTTAGTACCACACAGCCCCTGATTCACTCCCCACCTCTCCTTCTTTGGTGGGATGGGAAAGAGGATCACAAAAAGGTACAGACTGTGGGTTAAGATAAGAGCATTTTTTTAATTAAAATAAAATAAAATAAAATAAAATAAAATAAAATAAAATAAAATAAAATAAAATAAAATAAAATAATAGTAACAACAGTAACAATAATGATCTAAAACCAAGAGAGGAATAAAACCCAAGAGAAACAAGTGATGCACAAGACAACTGCTCACCACCCACTGACCAATGCCCAGCACATCCTCAAGCAGCTCCCAGGCTCCCAGGCATCTTCTCCCTGTTTATAGACAGAGATGATGTTCTATGGTATGGTACATCCTTTTCACCAGTTGAGGTCACCTGTCCTGGCCATGTTCCCTCCCAGCTTCCTACACAGCTCCTCACCAGCAGAGCACCAGCCAACTGAAAAGTCCTTGACTTAGGGTAAGCAGTAATATGCAACAATTAAAACACCAATGTGTTAAAACATTCTTCTTGTACTGAATCCAAAACACAGCACTGCACCAGCTGCTAGGAAGAAAATTAACTCTATCCTAGCCAAAATCAGGACAAGAAAATTATCCTAGCCAAAATCAGGAAAAGAAAGAAAAAATTTCTAAGGATAGCACAAAAGTAAGAAAAACAGTTGTGTCCAGTCGATTAGCCCACATTAAAGGCATCCCTGCCTGCACACTGGAAAGAGTAAGCCCTCAAAAACTATTTCTGAAAAGCCATATAGCATAGGAAATACAACCTCAAACATCAATAAAGGGAAGAAGTGTGGTTTATTAAACAAGGAGTTTAATTTCAAGCATATTCTGTAATGAGAAAGAACAGAACATTTGCTGAGGGGAAAAAGAAAATAAACAGAAAAAAGAAAAAAAACTCCTGACTCCAAAACCCTCCTCTAAACATTCAAAGGATAATGGTACAATGAGCAATAAGCAGCATGGGTTCATAAGGAACATGTCGTGCCAAAGAAACGTGATTGTTTTTTTGATAGAACTGCAAAAATCCTGGATGAGAGATACACAGCATGATTTTAATAAAGGATTTAATACAGTGTCTTACTAAATCTCCCAAAATGAATCCAAATTGCTTTGGACATAAGCACTGTCATGTAAATTGAAAACAGGTTGAAGGATCACAAACACTGGCTGATGAGAAATGGCAGCAAATTGCACTAAGTTATGGGGAAGGAGGCAGTGGGTAGGCATACTGCAAGAAATGAAGTGGTGTCTTATTTTAATAACTTCATTAATAAGCTTAAAGAAAAGGTAAACAATATGTAAATTACCTTGGCAGATGAAACTACTGAGAATAATGTTAAAGTGGCAGAAAACAAAAAACAAAGGTCTAAATTAAAAAAAAAAAA
>VWYO01011296.1:134593-145533 GCA_013400275.1 Rhadina sibilatrix
TTTTTTAAGACACCAGCTCCGTTTAAGCTGCAGCTTCTTGGCAGCTGTTCAGAGGCTTTGTCAAAGAAGCTCTCAGACAGCTGGCCGCAGTCCTGCCGGCAGTGCTCAGGTTGTCCACTTTATTTATTTACTGGAACTGAACACTGAGGCTTGCTGCTAGGGTGGTAGCCTGGAGTTCTGGCTGGCTCTCCTGTATTCCCAAAACCTTATGTCCAACATTATTCTGTAACTGAGAACTGAGGAAACAACTGGTGGTTTTCTTGTCTTAAGAACAAGCTATTAGAAAAAAAAAAAAATCCAAACAGAAAAGCAACCGTCTACCCTCCTCCCAAAAAACTTTCAGATACCCAACCTGTTATTAATCCAGAGAATATCAGTTTCAGCAGCACATTAGTACACAGTAATACAGAACTAACTGTCAAATGATACTACAGTATTAGAAAGTTTTAAGGAACATGTGTGACCTGTGTAGCCATAAAATTGCCACTATTTCTTTGATCTGTTTAGTTTATTACTGGTGGTATTGGACAAAGGGTGGAGCAGTGCTACGCTTAGTTGAATTCTAGGCCAGTACTGTACCACTGCATTGAAAAAACTCAGAGTACACTTAATTGATTTGCATTTAAGAGGACATGATGCAGTAAATATGTATTTATTAAAAAAAAACCTGATAGTGCTTGAATCCGTTAAAATTCCTGAAATAGATTCTGGGGCTGCTTTGTTAACCAATAAAATAAGTAGTAGTGTTTTAAAAGTAACCATTTCAATTAGAATAACATAGTTTGTGTTTCAAGGACTTTCATGTGACATTTCATGCTTCCTAACCCTTTTTTGGTCCATCCACGTGCAAAGTTGAAATAATTCTTTGTAATGTCGAATCTAATTAAAGGTCAGTAGTTTAAATGATTTGGGTGGCTACACTGTTCCTCAAAATTAGTTGCTTATGCTTTGCAATTTTGGGCCCTAAAGAGTTTGTCAAACTGAAAGTAGTTTAGCTGAAATGTAGTTGCTGGAATTCAAAACTGTAATCCTGAAAAATATTCAGCTGCTGCTATACCCCATTGTAATTTAATGTTACCTTATTTTTTCACTTTAAAGTTCTATGGATGTCTAGAGTTGGTCTTATTCAAGAACTGGCACCAGTCCAGTCAGGATGAATCGGTAGCCTGGTCCTTGTGTTGGGCTTAATTATTACTGGTGTCTAAAAGTAAAGCATTTTCCATGTCCTTGAGGAAGTATAATTAACTTAGTTCTAAGGTACAAATATAAGGAAGTATAGGCTTAAGGTTCTTCCTGTATTGCTCCCAGAATTGTATATTTTTTGTTCAGTGGTCATCAAATATAATACTCATGTATGTAAAGTATATTCATCACCCTGGGAGGAGTAAGTAAAAGGCTGTATTTCACACTCTGTAAACTGTGGCAGTGAGTGGCAGATACTGAACACCAATGAACCATGATTCTCCACTGTTCACCTGGCACCTGGAAAGAAGGACACTGTCCTATAAATCCAGATTTGACCCTGCTGAGGCAGAGAAGGCAGTTAGAGCAAAAGCTCACCACTTTCCAAGTGTTGTTCTAAGCCCACAGGCATTGCACTGTGACACTGGCACCACCAGGAGCAGTGCAGGTGTGTGGCATGTCATGCAATCCATCCCATGCACAGCTGCTGCTCCTTGCTCTGTCAAGGATTATTTGCAGCAGTGCCTTCATCTGACAGCTGAACAACACTCTCTTTTCCTTTGTAACTCACCTGGGCAGGCCCATCTCCACACAGTGGGAAAGGGTGAAGTCTTCTTAGCTCCTTGAGAGGAAAGCTTAGACAGCTATCTTCAGGAGAGGTTTCCAGACCTTTGTGGAATACAAATAGAACCATCTTCCTGAAGATGGACACATTTTAACCTCTTGTGTGTGTTTTGTATAAGTTTGCAAAGTGTTTAGTTCTTTTAAGTGTCTCTTGGTTCCATCTCTTTTAATCTCTTTTTTTTTGTGGTGTTTTTTAGTGGCTTTTTTTTTTCATAAGCTATTTAGAGATCTACATGTCTCACCTGGATTTGTAGATCCAGAAATATCTCAAGCATCAAAACCCCTTATTGGCCTGAGTCTTCTCAGCTTTTACTTTCAGAACTAGAGAACGTGTGGTTGGTTAATCACAGCAAGTGATGCAGTGATCACAGCATTTTAACATAATTCAAGCATGCTTCATGTTGTTTGAAGGTTTCAAGTGATCCCAGGGAAATATCTTGAGTTTTCTTAGTTCAGCCTCTTATGGCCAATTGGTTTTTATTTGTGCTGTTTGATGGATATTCTGCAGAATTGCTACAAAGTATCTGTTGCTAGTGATAGCACGTATGCACAGACAGTCTGGGGAAGATGTTTTATATCTTCCTGCATGTTTGTATAGGTAAAGACTGTGATTCCAGCAGTGAAATGTCTCCACACATTTAGTTTAAAGGTCAGTTTACCTAATAAGGATCTTCTGTGACAAGTACATTAAGTAGTCATTTCAGCCATATATTGTATAACAGTATGGCCACTTCTAACTACTAGTTTTGAGTGTACTGAAAAGGAATTGAGAAGGGAGTTAGAACAACTGATGCAGCCACTCTGCCTGTAAGGATGTGTGGAGATGTGCTTCTCCTTTGTCATTTTAATACTCTGCTCAGTTTTTGCCACTTTTCTGCATGGTTCAGAGGTCTAGGGTTTGGCATACCTGTCTGAAGTGTTTACCTGCATGCTGTGTTTATTTTGTCTTTCATATACTTTTGTCAGTATTACTCAAAATAGGAGACACGATGTACATGACAACAGAAAGACAATGACTTCAGCTGCTTCCTGCTGATGTGGAATCCTTTTGGTTTTGTTCAAAGCACACATAGTCTTTTGAACAATATAGTTCCAGTTTCCCTACTTACAGATTTATTCTAGGCCTTAATAGAAAGACATATAAATGTAGACAAAACCTGTACTGTTACAGTGCTTTTAAATATTTTACAACTGTCTGTCATGTGAAGTTGTGGGGTTTTTAAATTTTATTTTAGTACTGAATGCCAGTAATAAAGAGATAAATAAGTTATTTAAGGCCCAGAGCAACTGGTGACAGATGACAAATGGATTCTGTCAGGTAGGACTAGAGATCTTCTTTCAGGCTTAAGAGGGAACTTTGCTTGAATTGTGTGCATTTTGCTTTTGGAGGTTACACTAGAAGCTCTGTGTGTTTGAAGGGGTCGCATGCTATGCCAACAGATTGAATCAAGCTACTTAGAGCCAAGTAAGGATTTAGAATTGAGGAATGAAGGAATGAATGAAACCTTCCTTAGCATGAAGTTTTGCAGAGGCTGATTTACCATCCTATGTAGTCCAGCACAGAGCAGGAAGTTGCTGAGGTCAGTGGATGATACATAGCCCTGCATTTTGTGCCAGTAAACATGAGAGGCCCTCTGCCTTTCCCATACACCTCACAAAGAACAGGACAAAGACTGTGGTGTCCTCATCTGGACCATATCATACATACAAGACTGGCATGGTTCTGGAGCAGACTGATAGTAAAAGCTTTTGAAATCTGATGCCCAATCTCTGCATGTGCTTTTGGCAATGAATTTGTGGCATCACTCTTGTTTCTGGTGGGCAAGTTCCAGCTCAGGAAAGCTATCACAATTAGTATTCTGAGTGGAAAGCATAAGGATTGATTTGGACTGAAGTACGAATTACTCTCTTTCCCTGGAGCTGATCCTCCAGGGCAATTTGAGGTGAGGCTTTTTCCCATTTCTGTCTTTGACTTGACAGAGGTATGTGGGAAGCACAGAGAAGGTGGCCATTCTCTGCCTGTTCCAAAGCTGTCAGAAGAGATCCTTATTTTAAGTTTCACTTTAGGGAAGCAAATACATTTTTTATGGGAGTTTATAAAAGCTGTGTATTATCTCTCTTTTCTGTGTCTTTTGATGTGTGGCATTTTTCTTTATGTCTCTTCTTTGACTCTAGTCAGAGCTGTGCTCCTGAACCTCCAGTGAGTTGTCTGGGTCATAGGCAAAGACACTCAGAGATGTTTGCAGTTTCAAAGCTTCATCCTGAGAGTTTTCTAGGGCAATGGCTAGATGTATCTTTAACTGAGCAGAATATCTTCAGTGCTTATCACACAAAAAAAATAATTATTTAAAGCGGAAGTGTTAAGGTATCTCTGCCCTTTAGGTATTAATGGCACGATGATAGTAGCTGCCATGTTGGTTGTTCTGTCAGCCTTTTTTTCCTCTGCATATCCTGTCCCTAGGATCTTCTAAGTTTTTGCTTTTGGCTAAACTTTGCATGTGGCATTTCAGCATGGAAATGAATTTGTGTCAGAGTAAGTTTAAAATTGGGTCAGTCATATTTAAGTTACACATGTGTGGAGAGGAAAAGGAATCATCTGTGATCCCAGCACAGCTGACTCTGCTCTGAACACTAGCATGTCATTACTCCATATGACAGGATTTTTCCTGCAAAAAGAGCAAGAAGTAGATTTCTGGCAGTAGTTCCATATCACTACTATTAAGAAGAAAATGATAAACTATAATGTAGTGTGATGAGAACTTGATCCTCAGTAGAGAGTGACACATAAAAAATTAAAAACAAAAATTAAATGTATTTATTTGGTAGCGTGGTAGATTGCAAACAGGAAAACAAACAAAAATGAAATCCTTTTGTGTTTTGTGATCTTTCCAAGCCCCTGCATAAGCACGTGGTGTACTAGCGAGTATTTCCAGTGCTCTGATGGTCTGTTGGCTTTTGCTTCCAGCAGAACTCGAGTGGCACATAGAAGTGGATTCTGATTCTAAGCAGTATATCTTGTGATATACAGAACTATGTCTTAGGATATACTGAAGAATAAATAGCACATAAAGCAGGTGTGCTTTACATCTCCTTGGTGTGAATGTTGATAGTAGTTCAAAGGAAACAGCAGTATTATATCTGTTATTCCATGTGTGTAGGATCATCTGCATGATAGGAGATTTCAGAATTATCATCTCATCTTTTAGATAGGTGATGGAGATTTTTACTTGGGATGTATCAGGTAATTGCTAATGTCAGAGCTGTACCCTGGCCCCAGATCTTCTTAGACACTGAATTATTCTTGCTGCACCACAGTAGTGTTTTCACTGAGTGAGTCTTCCCTATTTTAATGCATAAAGCCATTAATGTTTAATAGCATTTCTTGTAAGAAATACATATATATATTTTGTTCTTTAATAATAATGACTATTTTTCTTGACTTTTGGTGGATTTGGGATTTTTTTTTCTTCTTGTTGTTGCTTTGTTTTGGTTTTTTTTGGGTTTTTGTTTGTTTGGTTGGTTGGTTGGTTTTTCTTTTTTTTNTTGGTTTTTTTTTTGTTGTTGTTGTTTTTTGTTTTGTTTTTTCTTTTTTCTTTTTTGGGGGAGTGGAGTGGAACTTCTTTATTAAAAAACCCAAAAATCTAGATAAATACTACATAATTATTTGCAGGGCGTTGATCTTTTATTTTGCAGTAGTCTGTTCTTATTACTGGACTCTGTACTGTAAGTGTAGAGTAGCACAAAAAATGTATTGCAGTCTGTGCTATATTTATTTATTTATCTTAGGCAGAACTGACAAATCTACAGGAGCCCCCTGGTATGTTGCATTAACATGCTTGAAAGCTATCAAGTTTAATATGGATGTGGAACAGCAATAAGAAAATGATAAACTATAATGGCTTAAGGAATAAAAAGTCCTCAGTATATATCTGATATAACAGGAATGGATATACGGAGTCTACAGGGTGTCACTGATAGCTCAGAGGTGGCTTGGATAGTAGTCATCAACCTCTTCTGTAGTTCAGCTTTCCCATTACAATGGGAAAATGTTTTGAATACTCATCTTGTAACAAAGAAGAGTGCCATATACTTTTAAGAAATTATTTGCTATCAACTTAAAATATATGCTGTCTCAGAAGATTCAGCTTCAGCTGGTAGAAGGGTCCACTTCTTGTAACACCTTTATTTTAACTTGTTCAATATAAACTTAGTCTACATTGTTTCCACTCACTTCTCCATCAGAATGGTCACTCTCGTTTCCAGCCTGGAGTTGCTCATAGCTGCTTGGTTTCCATTCTGTTACATTCACTGTCTTTTGGCTTAAGTTACTTTTGTATCTCATAATAGATTTTTTTTTTTTTTGCAGATAGCAGCACTATCACGTCTTCTTCTTTGTCTTACTGGATGGAATCACCCAACCTCTCTTTTATATTCACTTACAGAATTTGGTCTTTTCACCCAAGTCACCTTTTCTGATTTTGTTTCTGGTTTTCATTACTTTTGACTAGAAATTAGTGGGAATAATTGAGTCTTATTGCCACAGCCATAACTCACTGTAATACATCTACACTGCTCTGCTGGTCAGCCAGAGGCTCTGCTCCTGGAGGCCAGGGCCAAGAGCTGTGGGACCACAGCCAGGAGAAGAAGTAGGGCAGGCCAGGAAAGGCCTGGGAACATTTTGGTAATTGTTAAAGTTTGTGAAAGGGGAACCTGTATGTTGGAAGGATGGACAGGAGAACAGCAATTATAGTGAGCATTTCATGAATTTGCTATTGTGTTCTGTGGCCTCTGTTCCCCAAATCAGTTTTGACACAATTGACCAACAGCTGGTGAGCTGATGACCAAAGGTTTATGCAGTGTCTTGAAGGGGCATCACAGTGCCCACTAACCCTGTCGAGGCTTTTTAAAGACCAACAGTGTTTAAAGAGACTCTTTTGTAACAAGAACGTCTTCCTCTGTGTGTGAATGCTGAAGCTGGCAATCCCTTCCACATCAGCTCTCTGCCCAAATGGTGTGGGTATCTCCTCAAAGCAGGGGTTCCTTCACCACTTCCTCAAAGCTGATGGTCATTCAGCTGGAAATTTGGGGACTTTTCTGATTTCATGTAGTAAGAGAAAATTGTAAAATGATGTCATTCTGAATGTCTAGAGACTGCTGGAGAATCTTCAGTGGACAATATGGAAATGAACCAGACAACTAAGTGATGATCAAAACGTAGTGAGCCTGAGTTGCCCTTACCTTGCCTCATTTCCTGCCAGGTTGGTGGAATTAAGACTGCAACAGCATATCAAACACTCAGCTGTTACAACAAGAAGAGCGCCATTAAACTCCATGCAGCCTTGCACCACTTTACAATTTGTTAATTTGTGCTTTACCTTCTCCCTGTCAAATTAATGATCTTAATTCTGTAGTTATTTCAAGGCAATATAACACTAGGAAGGAAAACTTCTCTGAATCTTTTTCATATGTTCAGCTTAACTCTAATGATTAGTATGACTGGTATGAAGAAACGCATCTAAACTGAAATTGTGTAAACATGCAGAATGCATGTCCCAGCTCTCACCCATAGATTCTGAGCAGCACCCATTGATTTCTCTGGCTATTACTCATAGTCTGCTGTGTGGAGTAAGTAATCCAGCCCTTGAATTGCTCTACTGCTTTTAAATAAGTCACCTAGAGTGAATCCATGATCATCTGCTTGAGTATTTTTGTTTGGTTTTTGCGAGCTTTTCCGTGGCATCACTAACTCTGCTTAACTACAGAAAATAGGAAACTGTTGCTTGTTCCAGGGAAACACCAGCTTTGTTTAGCTCATTTCATCAGTGAATCCACGTGAGGGTTTTCCAAGCTGCCTTCCAGTATTCTTAGTTGTTTCCTCTTGCTCTATTTCCCTGTTTGAGGCCTCCAAGTTGTTGGTCAATTAATGTGACAGGAACCCCGTAGGTTATGTTTGTTCGTGGCAGACGTGTCTTCTTTCATTAGTCCAGCCCCAAGAGCTGCAGAGTTTTCATGTCTCGGCCACTGTGTAGCAGTCTGTTTGCAAGGAAATGCTGGAGCAGTGCAAGTGTCTGCCTTGGGTGGGGGGAGGCTCACACCAGAGCTGAAAGGGAACATCTTAATGTACAGAGACTCAGGTTTTCTTCTGTTTTGCTGATTTTTTATTTCAATCCCTGCTCATTTCCAGGTCTCAGTTATTTCCCTGTCTCTTATAATTGTAGCCAGCTGAGTCCTGACCCTTTTGTTATTCATGTTGCATGTTAAGGCTAAAGGTTTTGCTGTCACTAAGAGATTTGAAGACTGCGCACACATTTAAATGTTTTGGAAACAAAGTTACTAATCCTGAATTAAAAAATCTGCCTCTGAGCTGTGATACAGGAAAATCGTATTTCATTAGCAAAGTTTATCACTGTTCATTAAGATTTCCCTGTAACTATTTTCCTTTAAATGTTTTTATTTTTTTGCTGTATTTACCAAGCTTTCTTTAAATCTTGTCAGACAATTTAACTTCCAAATCAATGGTTGTCTGTTAAAAATGTTTACAGTAGTGCCTTGTCATTATTAAATATTTCTGCAAGTTAATTAGCAAGAGATTGCATCTTTCTTATTCCATCTTTTAGGAAGCTGCCTCCAAGAATTCTCCAACCAAGCCAGCATGTTACAGTTCTGATCCCAAGTGCCTGCTATTTTTCAGTGATAGTCAATTTTAGCAATTTGATATGGCCATTAAATATTGAAGGCCAAAATTAATGATACATGTATATAATTGTGCATAATTGTGCTATTTATCTTTGCAGATTTTTTTTCAGAGGTGCATAAACAGTATTATTTCAATATTATGGTGGAAATCAGAAAGTGTTTCTTAAAGTCAGCCTACATGAAATTTGAATATAGCATTGCTCATCAAGTTTTGATAAGCAAAATTATAGTGAACTGCCTAATATTAGTTTAGATTTCCCAGTTATTTGCACAGATATGGTTCATTCATCATAAAAGCAAGCATTCTTTACATTTATTAGCAATATTATTTAACTTTTTTTTCCTTCTGCATCAACACATTTTCAGCATAACACATGCAAACCCAAGAAAATAAATGAATTAAAATTCAACAGGGCACTTAGTCTTTCTCCAATTGAAGTTAATGGGCGTTCTGCTTTAAATTTGAACTGAAGTTGAATTTATTGTTAATAGAATTATGCCAAAATGTATATAGTCTTCTTGCAAATTTCTTTTAGGAAATTGAATTATAAACAGGATAAAATGATAGGAAATGATGTTTCATGACAGCACAAAATTTCTGTTCATGAATAGAATAATGATTATTAAAGCTAGAGAACATAAGCATTGCTCTGTACTTGTTTCTCACAGTATATAATTGACAGCTCTCTCCAATCCATCTTTAAATCATTTAAAGAATGAAACTTCTTCTGTTTCTCCTGGCCTACGGTACACTCTCCCACAGAAGGTTTCCTATGAAATTAAGCCTGGGTTTTCCTTGAATTTTTTCTAAATGAAATATTGACTGTTGGTTATATAGAGCCTAAATACTATGGTGAAGATTAGTTTTGCACTGGCTCTGGAAGTCTGAGGATTTCAAATATAGTTTCTTTGAACTCATGGTAGGGGATGACTTTATGTGCCTACATCCCATCAAAATTTCACTTAAAAGCCTAAGTCCACAAAAATAGTTGTTGGCTCCTTCTCAATTCAGTAGATGCCTCATCCCCAGGGTTTCTAAGTTTTGTAGATATGGAGGGTTTAATTTTTTGATCCTCTGCATGCATGATGAACTTGTTATGTGGTCATAACTTCTGCTGAACGAAGGCTTTCCTATCTCTCCCATTTTGACTTGAAATTCCAACCGCTGTGGTGGAACCAATTTTCCTGAAAAACACCCCTTAGAAAAAAGTGGGGGAGGAAGCAGTTTAGTTTTAAAATTAATTCAATTCCTCTATATTTTTTTTTCCACTCAGCGTTGCACAGATGCTTGCTTGGATCTCCAGGAGAGCTTGACACCAAGCTGGAATAAGAATTTGTAGGCGAAAAAATAGAAGCATGTACTCTTTTTGGAATGCATGCTGGATGGTAGCTCAGCAAACCCTGGAAGCCAAGTGCCATCTGTGACGCTTCTTTTGATGGTGCTCAGCGCCATGGTGCTCAACTGCTTCTCTTCCTCCCACCTCCCCCCCTTTTTTTTTTTTCACATTTTCTCCCCCACATTTTCTTTTTCCTCCCTCAGACATCAGCTGTATTAACCTATTTCGCCTCCCCTCCTTTCCCAGGTGGCGTCTCTGGGAGTCACCACGTTCACGCTGTGCGCTCTGTGCATCGACCGCTTCCGCGCCGCCACCAACGTGCAGATGTACTACGAGATGATCGAGAACTGCACCTCCACCACGGCCAAGCTGGCCGTCATCTGGGTGGGCGCCCTGCTGCTGGCCCTGCCGGAGGTGGTGCTGCGCCAGCTGGCCAGGGACGACCCCGAGTACGGCGGCAGCGCCCCGGGCGAGCGCTGCGTGGTGAAGATCTCCACGGCGCTGCCCGACACCATCTACGTGCTGGCTCTCACCTACGACGGGGCGCGGCTCTGGTGGTACTTCGGCTGCTATTTTTGTTTGCCCACCCTGTTCACTATTACCTGCTCCCTGGTGACGGCCAGGAAGATCAGGAGGGCAGAGAAAGCCTGCACAAGGGGGAACAAGCGGCAAATTCAGCTGGAAAGTCAGATGAACTGCACGGTGGTGGCTTTGACCATTTTATATGGATTTTGCATCATTCCTGAAAACATTTGCAACATTGTGACTGCCTACATGTCCACAGGGGTCTCTCGACAGACTATGGACCTCCTCCATCTCATTAGTCAGTTCCTTTTGTTCTTTAAGTCCTGCGTTACCCCAGTCCTCCTGTTCTGTCTCTGTAAACCTTTCAGCCGGGCCTTTATGGAGTGTTGCTGTTGCTGCTGTGATGAATGCATCCAGAAGTCTTCCACAGTGACGAGTGATGACAATGACAACGAGTACACCACAGAACTGGAGCTCTCCCCGTTCAGCACCATCCGTCGCGAAATGTCGACTTTTGCTTCTGTGGGGACTCACTGCTAATTGACCTTAGGACTTTATTTCCTGTATTTTTTTTTT
>VWYO01011296.1:149611-230022 GCA_013400275.1 Rhadina sibilatrix
GTACTTAAATCATCCCCTTGTATTGTGCTGGAACAAAGACTGCAGGCAAAACCTGCTCAAAATTAGTCTGTCTCCTTAGCTGGGCTCTCTTTTCTGTGCATGGAGAGCGTATCTAAGGTTACAGGCTGTCAGTGGATACAGGCTTAGCCCAGTAGCATCAGCACGTATATATTTGTGCACCTTCTGATGAATCAAAAATTTAGGTTCTGTTATTTCTAGGATGGAAGAGCAAGATTCAAAACCCTGCTCTGCTTAATTTGCAGGTGAGACTTGTAATTTGGTGGTTCACAATGCCATCAGAAGGTCTTCACTGAGGTAGTAATAGACACGCTGGTGTTATTACAGAGGGGAGAACCCATAAGGAGTAAACTGCCTGCAGAAAGCTGACTCACCTCAGTTACTTAAGAACCTAGACCTAATGATTTGCCCAAATTGCAAAGGCAAACAGGGTCCTTGAAGTGGATCTGCTATGTCCTGACTTCTTATGTCTGTGTGCTGAAACGAGCCTTCTTTCCTTGTATCACTGAGAAATGTTATTAGGAGGAGTTACAACTTTCTTCCTTCTTTTCTATGAAAAGTTCAGCCAAAGTCAATGTGAGCAGATGATATAAATCATTAAAACTTACTGGTATCCTACATGTACTCTCTCAGTCTACAGGAAGTGTATTTTTTTCACTTCCATTTTGTATTTGATTGAGTCACTTAACACCTATCCTTGGCAGATGTCAAATTTTCAAAAGCGTGTGTTTTGTAATGAAAAAGAAACAATGAAAAAGACACAGACTGAGATATTCCAGGGCACCCAGGTGTCTCTGCTGCAGAAACACTGACTCACGTTGAGAGCTAAAGGTTCACCAGTCAGGAGAGCTGTGTTTAATCATGCACTGCATTTAACCCCTAGAATCCAGGCTGCTTGCTTTCCCTACGATACAATTTGGCTGGTTCAGTTTTTGGGTTTCAGGCAGTAAAAGCTCTGACAAATAGTCCCTGGCATTTTCAAAATGACAACACAGAAAGCCAGTGCTCAGTTTCTACTGGTGACACATTCCCTATGTAGTGTTACCTGGAGTGCCAGAATCCATAGGTCTGGATGTCCCAGCCTCTTTCAAGGAAAAGGTCAAAGATTTCTGTCCTTGTGCACATGTTGTGTGTCACAGCTTCTTATTACTGAAAAGCAGAAGATATTCTCCTGACTAACATGTTTGTGGAGTTTTTCTTCAAATAGAAATCAGGCCTGTCAGAGTTACAGGATTCTCAGTTTAGCATATTTAATATAAGTGCTAGTGGCAGCATTATTACTCAAGGTAATAGGTAATTTTTAGCTAAAGGGAAAGCTTTTCTTTTTCTTTTTTTTAATATATGTGTATTTTATCCTTTATATTTTATCCTTTATTTTTCTGTGATCATGAAAGTGTGGTTTGTTTTTTTTTTCCTGAACAAAATGCAAAAATTCCACAGGCCATCATTTTGTCTAGTTAGAGAAATGCAATCATTAGCTTACATCAGACTTACATTTTCATTTGAATCCACGGTGAATTTAGCCCATTGTTCTTTGAGAAAGGAAAGCAAAATACTCAATTAGAAATATGGTCATGACTAATTTGATTTTGAAGAGAGAAGATTTGAATAACTTCGCAATCTGGGATGGCAATATATATATATATATTTTAAATCATTATGGTCTTACCAGCCTAAACCTTTGGGAGATGGGAGATACATAAAGTTCAACAATAGCATTGTGGTTGAATTCATAATTGTCACTAGGGATTCCAGGACACATACAATCTGGAATAAAATGATCTAATAATAGCTGGATATGTCTCTACTGAAGACAATACAAATATTTAAGTTAACAAATAGATTTTAGCCTCTTAGCTAATATACCATAGAATTAATTCTTCCCTAAAATGTGCTTCCAATTTGATTTAATATACATGTGTGTGCTAGATGAATCTATTTAGTGTTTTTAGTGTTGTATAGGGACCACAAAAAGCTTAAGAAAGAAGGTATCCTATCTGTAATTGTAGCCAGCTGTTATACTTCACATTTTTTCTTAATTTCTTTCCTCTATCTATTTTGAAGCAATTTCTACTGGCTGTTCTTATCGGTCTTTTCAGTGTCTTATTCCATTTGCTAACTCTCCCCTGAGCAAAGGAAAATCCTTTTGTTTTTCTGAAGATCAATTCTTTTAAATTGAGTATGTAAGTAAGTCTCATTCATTTTGCACAATCTATCCACTGGAAGACTTAAAGGTGAACAGTCCTTCTCCCTATGGAAAGTATTCACAAATAAGGAAGCTGCAGTCTTATCTTTCTCTAACCTAGCAGAAATAAAAGATCTCATCAATCTGTACAAGATCTGTGGCCAGAGTATCTACACTACAGTATGTATTTCTGACTTAAAACTGGCTTGCCTACCTGTAAATCATGATACAACAGACAACAATGGTCTCTCCTTGCCAAAACGTGGGAGGTTTCTACAAGAAACTGGCTCAGATACCTTTATTTCATATAGTGATTCTCTATGGAGTCTTTTTTACCTATAAAAAAATCCATCTAGATTGTTAGATGCCTGTGTGACCTCTGAGTAAACTATTTCTGATTTAGGGCTTCCTTTAACAGGAATCATTCATGAGCCTTAAGTTAGGCTTGTATGATTAAGCTGGAGGTTGCATTTGTTGTTGTCCTATGATACAAGACATGCTTGTGTGCAGAGAGCACTGCTGGAAGCTGCATCTGGAAGGTGGAAGGACAGGGATGCCCCACAGGCAGGGCAGTGCACCTGCATCCAGCCTCCTGGCAGTCCATGATGATTTGGTGACCAGTCTGTCAAAAGCTGGGACTGGTTTTGAGAGGTTTGCATAGCACTGCTTTTGCAAAGGCTTTATGGGGTAGCCAGTCTCTTAAACTGTCAACTCCTCCTTAAGACATCCTTGTTTCATATGGAAGAAGACTTGCCTTTGGCTTTTGACAATAGAAGAGAAAGAAAGAAGGTGTAAGAAAAGGACAGAATTCTGCTCAGATGTGGGTAAGCTTGACTTCTGTCTTTGGGGATAGAATTCTGTAATTATAGTGGTTTCTTAGCTTCCCCAGGTTAAAACAGATTGGACTCTCCACTCCAATATAGACCTCCCCACTGCTGCTGGGGATGGAGACAGTGACACAGGTAAAACACCTGAGAGAACACCTGACTTTTTTTTTGTTCAAACACACGGCCTGTTTGAGTGGTAAATCCATTTGGATAAGAGAGCATATAGGTCAGCCTGCTTTTGCTGAAATCTCCCCTTAGTGGTTAAAGGGTTAATAGTGCTAGCATTTAGTCTAGCAGAGCCTGGTTTCAGATGAATAGGGGCAGTTTGTGCCTCCTCAGTGCCTGTTTCTGGCAGTCCTCATCCTGCACAAGGCAGCACTGTATATTGAGATCCTGAGGGTCCTACTGCCTGTAGGGCTTGACTTTTTTTAACCTTTCTTTGGCAAATAAAAGGAAAGAAGTAAAGTAATTGTTAACTGTTTGAGGACTTTGCTTTGTTTCCTCCTGGAGACCCACTGCAGTATAAATCAGAATTTGCAAATATATCCATGCCTATCAACTATATGCAGAAGAAACTGTAGAGACTTGAACTCTACAAATCATATTAAAAAAAAAAACAAACCTGCAGAATTGTGAGTTTACATTGAATTTGACAGAAGGTAGTCCATTGAGTGAAAACACACCAAAAATCTGCCTTTTTCTACTTTCCATGCACCACTCCCCAATTATAGAATAATATATATTTTACTGTCAGTCATGGTATTACTGCTTAAGAATTCCTAAAATGTCTTACACTTCCTTTCTGTTTATTTTCCTTTGTCATCTTTCATTCTATCCTCCATCTGTTGTTCTTTTTAGCTGGAGAATTTTGATTGTTTGTCCTGTTCTCTATACATCTCAAAGTGACCTCTTTTTAATCAGACCTTGAGTTCAGTGAGTAAAAAGTGAGTTAAAAAGAGAGTAAGCACTTCTAGCTCACTATGTGGCCATGTACCTATGTGGTTTGGGCCTTAACTCAATATAAAAGCCAAAAAATAAATGAGCCTGCCAGTTAACCAAAAGCTATCAGGACCTGGAGGCTGGTAAAATGATCATCACTGTGGGCTTCTCTGCTACCACTCAGCAGCCAGCTGCAGAAATCCTGCCGTGGGAGGGACCTGCCAAATCAGAGATGGGCGTCCCTTGGAGCTAATCTTGAATAGAGTGAAAATTAAAATATGAGGTGTTTTAAATGAAATATGCTGTGTTCAGCAGAGCAGCATTTCAAACACCAAGGTTCCATCAGAGCATACCTGACCTGCTTTACTCCCAAGCCACTGGCAGGCTGTCAAGCTTTTGGCCCTGCTGAAGGAGAAAATCTATTTTGTTGATTCTGGCACAACTCTCAAATATTAGTGTCAACCTAAAAGTATTAAAAGATGAGATTCCTTATGGACAAAAATGAATTCTTATGGGCAAAAATAATTCTTTCTTGACATATTTCTAACAGTCACTAGCTCAGCAAAGACATTGTGAGGTAAGATTTATGTTTGTCTCTAGAGAGAGCTTCTTTAATCAAATTAAGAAAGATTAATTTAAATCAAGATTTAAGCTTATATCTATAATATGCTAACTGGTTCATTGTAAGTTATAGAGGGAACAGAAATACCTCTTGCTTTACATTTGAGCTATATATTCATATACTGATATAAAAATGTAAGGACAAAAAGAAATAAACGAGGCTAAATTGCTTAACAAGCCCTCATAATTTCTTTCGGTTACTTCAAAAATGTGCAAAAATCCTGGTTCAGTTTTGGATACCAGAAGCAGACCTAATTGTTCAGTTCATGATGGAGACTCCTGAAATTCTATTTGCTTCTAGTGCTAATTATGCTCATTAAGAAAACAGTAATCCTATGACTTCAACAAATCTTTCATAATTTTGATAGTACATGTTCAAATCAATCTAGTTATTTAAATGGAATTGGCTCTGGAATGGCTGAACACAAGATTAGATCTCTTTTACACTCAATTTCTGAAGCTGAACAGTTTTCTAACCTCAGGATCTATAAGCTCATTACTGGATATTTACATGTGGGTTTTGGTGACAATACAAGATAATTACCAGTAGTTCCTTTCTCAGCTGAATCTCTTTTAGTGTTTCCTCCTCCTCTCACATAGTCAATCCTCTTAAAAATGCATGAAAAATATGCACATTGCTCCATTTAACATGTGCTTTTTATGTGCTCTCAGGACAGCACATTATTGTTATTTAGGCAAAGTATTCAATATGACTTTCAATTTATCAACTAAAGATGGTGCTGATTTTTTTCCTCACCCATTTTCTGTGTATTGGGTTTTGTGGTTTGTTTTTTTTTTTCTACTTCCAATGTTTACTTTTTAGATGAAGTTCAAGAGTAACTTTTCTTTAGTTTGTTACAGGAAATTATTTGCTGAAAAGGCACACTGTTAATTAGCAAAAAAAGCTCTAGTTGTCAATGAGCAAGTTAATATGAATTCATCAGGGGCGTTTGGGGCTTTTTTTAGAACATTATACGGTCTATTGACTGCTTTCTTAAAGATAAAATTTACTACATTTCAGCTATGATTTATGCTAATACTAGAGATTAGTGCCAGAGGCTGATTTCAGTTGTATGGTTGTCCACTGCAAGGGTATTTTTCCAAGAATGTTAAGATGTAAAAATACGCTGTAAGGTTATTATTCTAAGATTCTTCTGATGTAAAAGAAGCTTCATTTACTGAGGGATCATCACCAAAAGCCTTTTGCAGGCTGGTCAAACCTCTGCTGCATGCCCTGTCAGTACTGGGTGTTGCATTGCATAGCCTTGCCAGGCAACACAGGGTTGTGGCTCCTGCTGATGACAATGCTTCTTGCAGATACAGCAAAGCACTTCTGTCAAAACCAGAAAATGCCATGTTTCTATGGGGTGAATATGATAAACCACAGCAAGGGCAAAAACCCCAATTGTGGCCTTCAATCTGCATGATTAGGGTTTTCTGCTTAGGGCCGATTCCAGCCCCCAAACACATGGAGATTTATTTTGGGGAAAGAAAAGAGAACACTCCAGACTGAACAAGCTGAGTAATTCTGCAGTTGTTATACTTCAGCAATGCTGGAGTCATGGTGGAAATGTGGCCTCAATCCTCTTTGACTCCTGTAATCTCCTTGAGCTATACTGATTCAGACAGGAGGTGTCTACAGGAAGGCAGGTGCCTTGTCACAGTCATAAAGAGCAACTGTGGAAAAAGTGAATACATTTTCCATCAACAAGACCTCAGGTCTCCAAGGAGAAAAAGTGATGCAGGTGACCAGGAGTGTTGTAATTCCTCTGGGGAATGTTTTTTTTCCCCCAGAACTCCCTAAAACCTGTAACCATGTAGTTTGACCTTTCCTTGCCATCCTGACCCTATAGGCTCAGGTCCAGCTATCTTTTCCTGAGCACTGGAGCAGAGAGGTGCAGTGGTTTTCTGTCGACCTTCATTTGCATGATAAACCCACCATCTTCCCAAAGGAACAGCAGGGCTGGCAGCCTGCTCAGCCCCACAGTGATGGGGCTTGGGAGCACTGGCTGCCCTGCTGAGGGAGGGAAGGTTCACACCTTGCCACCATCTCTGCAACACTTGGCTCTAGACAGTGCTCTTTGTCTCTCACTTTTAAGAGTGCTAAAAGGTTTTCTCTCCTCTCCATGGGGGTAAGCAATTGCAGTGTAAGTACGTGTGTTTCTGCTGAAGCACCAATATTCTTTGGTTGCCATTTGTTGTTCTCTTTACCAAGAAAGATCTTCCTGTTAACCTAATCAAAGTGATCACTTGAACACTGCAAGGCTGTATGTCATTTTTAAGCTACTGTATAGCAATGCCCTTAGGGAAATTCTACAGATGCCTTGCCACAATCCATTTCTTCCCCATGAGGAGCTACCAGACTAGTTGCTTGGATTCATTTGCCCCAGCTGTTTGCTTCTTTGACCTCAAAGCTACAAAGGTATGGTGCCAGTGGAATAAAGAAGAGGCTGCCTTTTAAATTACTGATAATAGAATTATTTTCTAAAGTAAAAAGAGACAAGAAATAGTGTTCTTACAGCCAAATGGAACTACTCCTGTGAGTATTTTGCTTTCACCTTTTATTTTTTTTTTCCTTTCCTTTTTCTGTTAACCTGTAGACATAGATAAAAGAGCAACATGATATTAATGTGCTTATTAGTCTGGAATAATTTAAGACAGACTAATATCTCCCTGACATAAAATTGTCAGCTCAGTTCTGTCATGGCATCAGTCATTGCAAGCTATTAAATTTCTTAGGCAGAGCTACTAGGTAGGTTCCTCATTTTATTTATTTCTGCAGTTCAAACATATCCCGTTTCCATTTTGACCAGTTACTCCTATCTAGTTATGCATATTTATTTGAAGTTATTTATAGGTGATACTGTCCCAATATAAAAGCTCAGCATGCAAGAGATTATGAATATTACAATATAATTTGTCTAAAAACCAAAGGCAACAAATCTAGGTCAAAGATATTGCCTTGGGCAAAGTCCACACAAATTCTTCTGCATCACTGAGTATTACAGCTTCTGTCTTTCTGTTTAAAAATGCTCATACCTCATCAGGCAGGTGCCTTTCTATGCAATGGATATACCATTGAAAATCATCTCAAGAACTAAGTGTGCAAATCCTGGGCCATGTGTTGCAGAGAAAAACAAAATGCTACCCCATAATTTACATCAATCTCATGACTGGTCTTTGAGATTTGGGGTTGTATTTGCTGCTTTTCCCCTTTTGAAGAAAAGACTTGTCCCTAAACATAAGGTGATTGGTAGAAACAAAGAACAAGGGAAATCTGAGGAGCTTCTCACACTCTTAGTGAAGAAGGTGTTCACACTTGTTGAAGGTATTCATTTATGTAAAAATCCATTAAATGGCTCCACTCTGTCATTTCACTTTTATATACGTTCTGCTACGTAAGTCCTAGTTTCCTGGTCAGTGTCCTGTGTTTATATCATGTTGTTTGTGGTCCTTTCTCTGGCATGAATTAGTTCTCTCCCAGTAGAGGCTGGTTTTCTCCTGGGTCCTCAGAGAGCATGGCTGAAGTCAGCCTTTTGCAGGAGGTGTTCGCTTTGAGCAGTAAGGGTGTGGGCACAGACACACCAGGTGGCTTAACAACCAAGGTTCGTTGTGTCACAGTCTGCTAAGACCCTGTAGGCACACCCAATGAGCATAAAGGGGATCATTTCAGAGCCTGGTAACAAGGATAATAATGTGCAAAAATAAGAACTGAGGTTCAGACTTTTTCAGATTATATTGATCAAGTAGAAGTAAATTGCATTAAGGGTATAGGAATTTAGCAGAAAATAAACCCCCTTGCATTCTGTCTAGTCCCCAGAGTTGAGGGACTGGGTGCAGCTGGGTTTAATCTCTGATTAGAGCCAATTTAGCAATATAACTCTGGCCAAGGTCAAAAGAAGAACTTGCATGAGCATAGATGCACAGATATGCAGTTTATCAATCCAGTACTGTAGGTCTGATCACATTCAGTGAGGACTGCACAATCTAGATTCACAAAGAGTGTAGTTTGTTGAAGAACTGGAAAGCAGATTCAAGATTGCTGGTGATTGCTTCACATAGGTGTGCTGAAAAATTAGTGCTAAGAAGAGAATATCTTTCTGTTCCCCAGCAACCTCCTAACTTCTAAGAATATGTCCGTGCCCTCATATTTTATTATGGAGTTGAAACTTTTCTTGGTTGTGTGCCTTCTGTAGTAATTCACAATACAATTAACTCCCTATTTTGAATTGATAGAATGACAAAAAAGCAGACAAAAGCCATACGAAAGTGTAGTTTATTATTTTTTTACCAATGTTGTGATATTTTTATGTTGTGGAGCTTTGTAGTGTTGAATAGTTCTCTTTTTGCTGAAAGGTAGGGAGAGACAATAATTTTCTTGTGCCTGAATTATGTGTTGCTGCCTACTTAAATAAGCAGTAGTGAAGTTCTGCAGGTTACTACCATGACTTCATCATGATAATGAAAATAAAAGAACTGCAGGGCTTACAAATATCAACAAACATTTTTAAGCATCAGTTTCAACATGTGTCTTACAAAGTGTCATGTTGTGTGTCACCAGATGGCACACATTCCCACGTGTTTAATTTTCATCCCTTGAAGAGTCATTGATTTCCAGTGGCTGAAAACACTTTTGAGTGCTTAGAGAAACCTTTATAAAATCCTGGAATAATTTAGTATGGAAAAGACCTTTGAGATCACTGGGTCCTATGGTAAACTTAACACTACTAAGTGCATCACTAAATATATAGATTTGCAATAAATTTATATAAAAATAAAACAATTTTATATTTACCTGGTATTTATTACGCATGTACTGCAAAAGTGGCCCAAACAAATGCAACTTTCAGTTCTGTGTTTAATTTCTTCTGCTTCACTTCCCATACAAGTATTCTAGCTCTGGGCTTAACAAGAGCTAAGAATTCATTTTGCTGTTTCCCATAGCTTTCAACTTACACCTTCTAACTTTTGGGGGTTTTAATGGTACCTTTGCATGACATTTTCATGCCTGGACACTAATTTAGTCTTTTTTAATTTAGCCTCACATGTGCCAAGCTAACATACCTTAACACCACACGAAGTGCTACACGCAGATATATCTCTGCACAGATATGGAAGACTCTTACACTACCTGATTTTTAGACATAGACATACATATATGGCTAATACATGGTTAGGCTAGAGCAGAATATATCAGATCTGGTCAAGACTTATCCTGGAAGTAGAGTATGTGAAGGTGAAGAAAGGAATTATAAGTTTCTTTGTGGGGAAGCTGAAGTCATGGCATGTAAAGAAGAGACTGGAGTAGGTAGCTGATCAGTCCTCACATCTAAACAGAATCACTGTCGTTTGCCCATATGGCTTCTGATTTAAGGCAGGCAGAGAAGATGCAGAAGACAAATTAGGATCTCTGCAAAAATACCAGCTATGTGACCTAATGCATGAATCAAAGGCACAATGCTGGTAGTGACTAATACTAGAGTGAATGAATTTGCAAAAGCAATAGGTTAGCTCAACAATTATCAATACAATGGAAAAACATCTATTATGGTCTCTAATGAATTGAAAGTGTGTGAGGGTCGTGAGTATGTCACTGGGCTATTGAATGGCTTCATCCCATCCTTTGGCCCCCACTTTGTGCTGGCCCTTTAGATTTTCAGAAATTGGGTGTTGCACATATTGTGTGGCAGAGAAGAGCTGCTCTCACTTGCTTTTCGACAGTGTTTGGCTGGCTATTGTGCTACAGAGAACGTTTTCCTTTTAAATAGCATCTTTAAATAGTTATTCAGGGCAACATAAAACCATCCATAAAATGTTTTGTACCGCAGATACTCATCTCCAACAGATGAAGGGCGTGTTTTAAGATGTTTGAATACTGCTCATAAATGTTTGAACTTGACTATGAGATTCTTAATTTTAAGTTATTTTTGTTATTCTTTGTCCCTGCTGAAAACAAAATTGCATCTGTTTCTTTATAAGCCCATTTGCTGTCAAGCCTTCTTTTTCTCGTGTATTATTTTTTTTCCTCATTAAAACTGAAGTAAATAGAAATAATTATATTGATATACTTCTTTTGATACATTAAAAGCTGTAGTTTGGATAGTAGATGTGACTTTCTAGCATATGCATGCTTTCCAAGCTGCAACCACTCTACAGCTATGCCTATTACCATTATTTACCAAAGCATATATAAACTTTAACATAGCAAAGAACTCATATTTTAATAAATGAAACATCATCATGCAACAGAAAAAAGTTACATATGATAATGTTTTATTGTATTAGACCTTTTGTGCAGAGGAAAAACATGTAGTATCTAAGCATTTCAGATGTTGATTCAACCATGCAGGAGAGCTAAATCTAATGAAAAACATTCTTCCTTAAATCCTTGCCTGAATAATTTTTTTAATAATAAAAATGTGATAAAAATAAAAAGTGATAAAAAAGCAAACCACACTTAGATAAGCAGCATGTTGATAATACTAGAAGGATATAAATGCAAGTAAGAGAACTATTTCCTTTTACCCCATACAGGTGTAGTGATTTATTTATTTTTATGTGCTCATCTAATTTTTGCATGTATAATTCCTGTAATTAAGTGCATGTTTGATTACCATTAAAAATCAGTTAATTTTTTTAAGTGCTTTTCTTGAGTTAAGTCAGATAAAAATATTCCTTTGATAGAAAATCAAAACATTAACATCTCACTGGTTTGAGTGTTTGTTCCTCTCCTGATTGTTGATTGCATGGATCCCCTTCTCCCACAGCAGAACTTCTGCTCACCTTAACCAGGCAAGATCAAGGCCAAAATTTTTACCAGGATGAACACATTCCTTATGAGTTTACCTGTTTTGCCAACCACACACAAAATTATAGCAGTTTAAGTTATTAAACCCATTGATATTTGGCAATTGTCATGTCAAGCAGGAAGATGCAAATGGAAGATTTCTTCCATTCCATAAGAGCTGCCAGATTTCTTGTGCTCTGCTGGATTTCCAGAGCAGGGAGCTGCCCACCCAGGCCAGTAAGTCTCAAATGAGAGCAATCAGCTGTGACACTAATGGATTGTGTATAAGCATATGTTTTCTTAGCAGAGTTTGTTTGTACCTATCTCCTACTCCCAAAATTCTAAATACAGAAGACTTTAATGCTTCAATTCACTTAACCAAATTGCCTGATATTTTCAGACAAAAAGGACTCTAGATGCACAGAAATTTACAGCAACAAAAGATCAGTACACAAGTTTTTTGAATTAATGATTTTTAAAAATTATTCACAGACAAAAAAAAAAAAAGAAAGAAAAAAAAATAAAGAAAAGAAAAGAAGGCAATTTCCCTGACAAAACCTTTGAATGGGAATATAATTAAAAATATATAATTTCCTTTCGTGGAGACTTTCATTATAAATGGAAACAAAATTTTAGACAATCAGGAAGAACATATCTTGCTTTAAAAACATTCTAACTGTGAAACGATGTCTAAAGAAATAATGTCCAAGAACTGATCAAAAAGACACATTTCTTTCCCAACAGTAATTTGTAGGCGACATCTTTACATTATCTGCTCTAACACACACCAGATAAAATTATTTCAATTTGAGCTTTATATACTCAAAATGGTATTTCTTAAAAAGTAGCTTGAAGTTCACCAGCATTAGAAATCTTGTGACTCTGATTCACCCCTCCTGTACATAAAGCATTTTCTTATTGATGATAATATGATTTTTATTTCACCCTTGGAGCTTATTATTAATATTAATGTTGGTGTTCATTTTGTTCATATTATTACTATTTAATATTGTTAAAACTTATGCTATAATGATGCCATAGTATTCATAAATGTCTGCTGATATGCAGTAATATTATAAACAAACAGCAGTAGTATAAATGATAATTGATAAATAATTTATAGCATTTTTATAATAATTAAAGTCTACAATCAGAAGTGAAGTCTTATCAGCTTCTAGAAGCTCTTAGAAAGCTACAGTCTTTCTCCCACAAATATATGTATATATAAATCCTTCTAAGACAGGGAAAAACCTGCCAATCTACAGAATTCCTAATCTATGCAAAATGTAAATTCTTTCAACCATAGGCTTGTTAGAGAAAAAAACAAAACAAAACAAAAACAACAACAAAAACCCCTCTAATGTGATTCATTTCATTGATTTCCTCATCTTTACAAAATTTGGTTTTCCTAAATGGCATTAATCCTGCTTTGAGGATGAGGCAGCACACCACAGGGAATTGCTCCTCAGAGCCTTACTGGAGCATTTGTTTCTCCTGGGCAGCCACTGCTGATGGTTTCATACAGTCCCTCTCTCTCCCAGGTAGCCTGTCGGGCTTACTGAGCAATTCTGGTTGCTTACCTAGTATCTCTTCCTGCCAAAGATAACTGCAAACATTCATTTTACATAGGTGTCACCTTAGGAGTAAATATAAAACCTTTAAGTGGAATTATAGGGAATTTTTAAAAGCCTCACAAAGTATTCTATGTCTCCAGGCAACTAAGAAACAAAAAGCTCACAGCTTTCCTAATTGGAATACTAGAATTATTGAAAATGAATATGGCTCCTGGGTTTGTCCTGCCTTAGAATATATTCCTTTGAAAACCTCAGTCAAGGGTGTTAATAATTTAAATACTATGCTCCTTTTTCTATCTCTTCTAATTCTGTGGAATAAAAGATATCAACTATCAAAAGCAGTGATAAAGACCTGATGCATTGTGGACACAGGGGCCGGCTTGACTTTTAACCTTGCAATTTAACATTTCCTGTAGGCACAGCACGTGAGGAGGGTGGCTTTTCCCTGGTATGGCTGATTGCCACGGCTGAATGAGGAGAGGGAGGAGAAAGGGATGTTGTACCTGTCTCAGGCCATTAGCTGCTCTCTCCTTCAGCCCAGTCGGAGCTCAGCTTTTAGAGGAATTGCCTTTACAGTGAGCTCCTGTGGGAGCACTGGGGATAAGCAGCATGCACAGGTATCCTTATGTGCAGGCTGTCCTGCTGGAAGAACACCACACATTTGGGGTGGAAAAGCCAACGTGTACGCCCCTGTACCAGGGCCATGTATTGTGCTGGTGACTTGCAGAGGACCTCCAACAGAACAAGGTTAAAACTGAATTGTAGCATTTCTCTAACAACTCAGGCCAATAGGGAATTCTAAGCTACAGCTTCAAGTCTTGACTGTCCAAAAATCTTGGTAAACTCCATCCCTGGCTGACAAGACTTGGGGCTGCAGGCTTCCCCAGCCCACAGCACCGATGTGAGTAAGAAACATTGGCTTTCCTTTGTATGTCAGCCTGCAGTCAGCTCTAACTCAGGCAAGAGTTTTTAAATTGCATTTGTTACAACCCAGTTTCTGTCCTTGGAAAGAATATATGCTCCTATGATCCTCATGATCTCTCTCCCCCGCTCCCCCTTGTCCTTGGGCCGTCTCTTCTTTCTGTACCAGCTGATTAGGACAGCCATAAGGTACAGCTTAGAAAAGTGGGCTCAGATGAAACAAAGTAAACATTTTCATACCTATGGGAATACTGTATGCCTTCTCCAGGAGCTCTCTGGGCACTAGTAACCATATGTTATGCTGTTATGTTTTCAGAACAATCCTGGTCACAATTATCTTCCAAATGTCTCCTTGAGATGACTAGGGAATACCATTCACTGATCGTTCCCACATGCCTTGCACAGGTTTCTGCTCTGAAAATTAAGATGGTTAATAGCACTAAATAGCGGCTGTTCTGTGTCAGCTGGCATTGTTGTCAGGGTGTGGTCATCTTTGATGTCTTATTTGATTCATATTTAGTGAAGAAGGCTTGCTAGTTGAGCTGTTCAGGAGGCAGCTACACCAATAGATTCAAAGCTCTTGTCAATACTTAGCTTTGTGGTCATAGGTCATGATCTATGGAACTGTAGCTGAATGAGGAACAGGAACACCTTTTACTCCAATTTTTGATGTTTTTACAAAAGTACAGATGAAAATGAATAATATCTGTAGGATCTTCTATGGCATTTCCTTTTCTTATGACTCATTCGATCTTGCCTGTACAAAGCAATATCTGGCAGCCTAACATGGGATTATGGGATGCAATTGTATTTTCTCCTCCTAGCTATTTCTGATGAATCTGGAGGGAAGATCATTAGATAAAAGAGGAGTGGCATTATGCTGTTTTATGGCAGAAACAAGATAGACTGTATTTGTAAAAGTGGAAGAGAATGAGAACTCTTTCACCCCTAGGAATGTGAATGTCTCTCAGCCTTGTGCATACATAATCCATGAGCAATGGAGAGAAGGTTCCTCAGAGCCCTTACACAGCTGCTTGTTGTTCCACACTAAAGCCCTCTGGAGATTTCAGTTCAGAGAGAATTCCACAACATCTGGATTAGTTTGAAATTCACTTGGATTCATTTTATCAGCCATAACAGGTTGCCTGGGGAGGATAAGGAGTCTTCGTCATTGGAGGTCTTTACCACAGCTTATACAAAATACGTGTTCAGGACTGATCCAGGTGTATAGAGTCTGTCTTGGTCCAACCACTGGACATCTGATCATTTGTAATCTATTTCAGCCCCATTTTTCTAATTTTCTGAAATGAATATAAGAATATGAAAAGAAGTCTCTGACTAAAGTCTGAAGAGAAACTCCTTTCTTGTTCATTCTAGAATCCAAACAGAGTCTAATGGATTTTTATATACAATCACACAGTATATTAATAGCAGACCATTTTTAGAACACATTGATATTTTGTGGTATCAAGTCAGAGAGATCTGAATTACTGGAAGAAAAATACTTCAGTATTTTTTTCCTCTTCACCTCACTTATCTATTAAAGACTATACTTGATGGAAAAGTAAGATAATTGCATACATTTTAAAAGCACAATAAAAACAGCTATTCACGGAGCTTAAAAATACTAGTAATTATTGTGGACACTCCCTTGCTTGCTTGTTTGATGTATGGACATACTTTACCTCTATTAGATTATCCTCTCCTAGCAAGTGACTTTAAGCAATAATTATGTAAGCACCAGGTCATGTGCTTAGCACCCGCCTTACAAGACACTGAATTGAAAACATCAGCGTGTCAGCTAAAAGATTTTGGGTAGAGATTGTGTTGAGGTTCACAGACATTTATAGTAATAGGAAGGAGTTAATTTTTTTTCTGAATGAGAAGATTCTGAACACAGTTGCAGATTCTCCCTGTTGTGAAATTTACAACCACTTTTGGCAAAGCTCTGCAGCTTGGAATAGACTTAAATCTTTGAAAGCCAAGTAAACATGCCACAAAGTCAACAGTCACATTATGATTAAATAATTGGAAAGCATGCATATGTCTGTATTTCCTTTTCTGTCTTTTGTGCAAATATTAAGAATTATTAGTATTTGAAAGTGTGATCAAAAAGTTTGAGGATAAAAAAAATAAATAAAAAATTATGTGTGTCTCATTTGGTGTGAAGCAGTAGTTTCTGTAACAAGTTTTGCCCTTGAAGGAGGAAAATTGTGTTTTAGAGGAGGGGGTTTAAAATAACATGCACTCATTCCACTACAATAATGAATGAAAAAGAAAACAATGGAAACTTTTATTTGGTACAACTAGCAGGATCACACTGGCTTCAGCAATATCATACTCCTTAAAGTCTCTGGAAAGACATCTTGGGAGTCTACCTCCTAGAAAAACATCTATTACTGACAGTTTTGGAAAAACCATTATGGAGAACAAATAGGCTCTGACTCATCTGTGAACTGTATGCACATGCTTCTTGCTATCCACCATAATGACAAACCCATGCTGTTGTGGAATCAAAACCATGGTAGGTGTAGGATGAAAGGCACTGATATGGTAGATACTTACTTTGCTGACTCATGTTTATTTTAAAATATTAATAAACTAACTCCATATTGCCAGGGTACCTGCCAGATCAAGTATTATCAGTCTGCATCTCTAACTTTATGCCAGATTGGGCTTTTTCTCTGGTTTTTTTTTTTTGTTTTGTTTTGTTTTTGTTTTTGTTTTTGTTTTTTTTTGTTTTTGTTTTTTTTTTGTTTGTTTGTTTTGGTTTTTTTTTAAATTGGCATAGAATCAATGTAAAATAGCATAGCTAGCACAAATGCTATACACAGAGAATATGTGCCCATCCACAATCCAAAACAAAGGTGTGTTGCTATGTGTGGTGGGCCCAGTTCTACATCACATAGGACCATGGCCTCACCATGGACTCACGGGCCACCTTGCCATCTGATAGTCTCCACAAGTTACAATGACTATTACCAAAGGAATGATCAGGGAGTCAGGAAAGCCACAAAGAGTCTGTGGAAAGGGCCCAAGCTATTTGAGACTCTTTGTGTTCTGACAACTTATAATATGATTTCTGTCCACCCTGATGTGTGTTCCAGGCCCACAATATTTTTTTTTTTTGCCATCTGAAGTTGTATAACTGTGACTGAGTGAGCTGGTATAGAGAGAGCTTGGTATGCCTTTATGAAATCCATTTGGATTTCAGTGCAGTACTCAATCAAGCACATCAGAGTTTCATGACTCACTAAAGTGACTGCAAGAAAAAAAGGTGAAAGCCTCAGGTGCCCACGAGTCCTGTTTTTATTATATGGTTTGGATCCCATTTGCACAAAGGCAGAAACTATCAAAAGTAAAGCATTTACTTAATGCTGACCTCTAAAATTTGACATGCTAAAAGTCACAAACCACAAAACCATTTAACTCACAGATATGGTACTTGACATTAAGATGGATGTTAATATATGTGGATGTATATAATATACATTCATATATATAATACATGAATGTATTACAAAGAGCTTAGCTAGTAGTGCTAAGATTCAAGGCCAGCATGCTGAATAGCTCTATATTTAAATTTATTTTATGCTATATTAATTACCACATTGATGATGCAAAAATCATATATAGCATTTAAATATTTTAATAATATTTTAATAATATTTTTTATTTGTTGATACTAATAATAAAAGAATGTTTGTCAAGCCAGGTTTCTGTCTTGTTTCTCCATTTCTTGCTTCATTACAATGATGTTGCCAGTTAGATTAAGTGAATACATAAGTGATAGCTTATGTATTTCAGGCCAGAATTGTTTTAAATTATGACTACAAAAGGTGTTATTGGTTAACGTACTAGGAGACAGATTGATAATTCATAACTTGAATTATTTGTAGCAAATATCAAAATAGTCTGAGAAAAATTAAAAAGAACCATTTTCCTTATTAGGTAGCAAGAGGTAACCTCCCTGTTATTTTACTTATCTGTTAAAACAAAAGTGACTGTTTATCTTCAAAGAAAATTTTCAGTTGGAAATGAAAACTCGTAAATTTAGAAGAAAGTTTAACCAATGTGTGTCAGTACTGGAATAAATATTGCTCTCTGGGCCTGTTACAGAAACCCAGCATTGCTGGAGGGAGAAATATTGAAGTTAAAAAGTTCTCCTTTATGTACTAGTCCTGTGAAAGGGAAGTGTGGCAATGGGATCCTTTAAAACAAAGAGTCCTGACGAAATACTCAAGTATGTGGAAGGAGTTTAGGAGTAGTATGTTTAGGAGTAGACAAGGCAACTCCATTTTAACGAGTCATCAGATATCTTATTTGAACACCATAGCACCAAGGAATTCAAATTCCCAGCACTGCTAACATCTTAATATATTCAGCACTGTGTAACTGGCTTTTCTTTGCTGTGTGTCGTGGCTGAGAATACAACATTGGCATTAAGCAAATAATGGGAGTGTTGCTATGGGCTTCTGTGAGAGCAGGCCTTCCTTCAATGTGTTAAGACATCATCCCAGTAATTTTCCTCTTGCCATCTTCAATTTGGTGTAATACATTATCATAATAAAGAGAGCTGGGAACAGCAAGGCTTGATTAAGTGTCAAAATGCTCTCAGAAACTCAAAAAAAATTAGAGTTTCAATGACAGTTCTTTGTTTTTCAAAGCAGAGAGTATTCTTACAGGACAAAAGAAAGATGGACAAGAAACAAGTTGGGATCCTGACATTTAAGAGTAAAAATATACAATAAGGTCCTTGAATTCCTGGTGAGCACCTCAGGACTGGAAGAGATTGAGATAGCCATTTATACCCATTTGTACTGTTGAGTCTTTGGTCAAAAGTGCTCAGGGGCTGGGTGTCAAGCTCCTGTTTATTTCAGTATTGCATTAGCTGAACGCAAGGTTTGGGGCCTTCACAAGTTCATACCTTTACTCATACATATTAAAAAATTATCTTTTGCTCTAAAATTTTTTTAATTTCTCTTAGAAGTGAAAATAATTATTCATAACAAAATTTTTGAAAATTACTTTATTATTTCATCTCCATTTTACTTTTGAAAAAATGAAGCTATATAGCAACAGTGACTTGCTGAAAGTTACATTCTGTTTTTGTTTCTTTTTTTACCATTGCCTCTCCTGAGGAATAGTAATATCCCCTATCTTCAAGTACCAGTGGAAGGATAAATTAATTAATATTTGCAAAGAGCTTTGGAATCTTAAGCTGAAAGGTGCTAGATAAGTGTAAAGAATTATACTGTAAATTATGCATAAGCATTGTGAATGCTGCTTTTTCAGATGTGTCTGCTACAAAGATCACTCAGTAGTTCAGACATCTAAAACATGGATGAAGTAGGACTGTTTAAGAATTGATTAGTATACCTTTGGGGGTAAAAGAATGGCAGTCTGCAGCAATGCAGGAGACAACAGCTCCTATATCATGAGGAAAATGACATTTTGATACCATAAGAAGTTCCTTACACCTTTGAAGTTGAATCTTATTTCAAAGTCAGTCAGTATTCTTTATTTTTCATATAATTATGAAAGTGGCTTCATGTCAATTAGATTTTTTTTTTTTTTTTAATGAAAACAGCCTACATGGAGCAGATAAAAATTCAAGGAAAACTCTCTCACTTCTCTGTTTTTATCAGCCACAATTTGGGCTGATCTTCCCAGCCCTCCTGAAGGGGGCTTAGGAAGCTTCTTAAGCAACTGTTCACAGTTGTGTTGCTTTAAAATTAGGGCTGAATGTGAGTCATAAAATATTCTATTCTTCAAAGGCACAGAGAAACGAGACTGCTAATGAGGCAGAAATGACAAAAGAAGGAGCAAAAAGTGCATCTGGGCAATTCATAATGGAAATTTGTACTATGGAAATGGTCAAAGAGCTCTGGGTAGGAGGGACGGGTTTTGTCTAAGCCCAGGTCGGTGCAATTAGCAAACTGCTTTTACAGAACCACTGACTACACTGACTGCTGATTAGAGCAGACAGCCCCATCAGGCTGACCAGGCTGGCTTCAGTGCCTCTGTTGGTACTAGCTGGTACTAAAACAGGAATAAAGGGTCCTGGTGTGGGATTTCATGGCGTAGCAGGAAGCAAGGAACTGTAGGTCTATTGATTATTCCAGAGGCAAAACACATATGAGTAAATAATCATCAAAAACTGAAAATACGACACAAATTAAGAACAAGGAAGATGAAGAGGTTTGCCAGTATTCTTTTTTCCAGGGCACTGCATGGGTGAAAGTTGCCCAGTGGGTCCTTGAAATAGATCTTTCTTATTGAAATATCTATAATATATGGTAAAAATTAAATTGTAAAGCATTTGCTACCAAAGACAAAGAAAAAAGAGAAAATTCTCCAGTTTAAAAGAATGCACAGCAGAGCTGTCTTGTTCCCTTGACAACCTCAGTCTTTCCTCTACTGGCCATGAACTTTCTTCACCTCCCCAATTACCACATGGGCTTCTGTGCCTTCAGGGCTTCCATCTCCTGCCAGCTGAGTGGCACAAATTTGGTGTTTCTAGCACAGTCCTAATGGCTGTATTCAAGCTAGTAACAAAAGGTGACCTACCACGCAAGTAGCAGAGTGTGTGCAGTCTTGGAGGGTTGTGGTGGTCTGAGCTGCAGCTAAAGCCTAGGTTTGAGTAGGAAAATTAAATTTGTGAAGCTAAACTTTACAGTGGGGAAGAAATATGAAAGTCAGAAATCCAAAGCAAAAGGCAGACAGAACATTTTAACAAGCGTGTCAGGTTGAAACAAAATCTTTGCACAGGAATAATAGTTAGGTGAGAAAGGAGGAAACAGCACAAAATAGTTCCAGTGAGAATGGTAAAAAGAAAAAGCCCTAAACAGAATGGTGAGGAAGCTGGAAGAACCATAGGAGTAAAAACTCTTGTGCTTTCCTTTTTAATGCCGTATCCTTCATGTAATGATATGTCACATTACAATTTGAAAAAGAGCATGTGTCTTGTCAGCTCTTTTATTTCAAAAGCAAAGAGAGAAAGTCTCAGAAATGTGACACAGTCTATGAGATTGCAGCAGCTCTGTGGCCTGCATGGAGGAGACCACTGAGCTGAGAGTGAATTTGTCATTATGCCCTGCTGTGCCCAATAGCTTTCCACCATCCTTATATCAGCATTGGCAGTGTGTAACAACCCTTCAAATTTCTCATCTCCTACCTGTAGTGAGGTAACTTCTTCAAAGGATTTTAAAGCCAGCCTAGAAAATGAGAGTCCTGGGTCAGCCTTTCATGCAAACCTTGTGTGATCTCCTTGGCAGAGGTGAGTACAGGTTATAAAATCATCTTGTAAGGAAATTTTGAACACAGCAGCACTTCCAACTCAGGAGACTCAAATTAGGGCCTAAATAAGAGGTTAGGTTCTTTTTTTCAGAGATGCCAAGCAAATACAAGGTGGTGGAGCGTTACATTCCTGACAACAAGGCCAGTGATATTTAGTTTGTTAAAGAGATGATGTCCACTTCTTTGAGTCAAATTCAAAGTATCAAACTTTAGCAAATAATTAAGTGTTAATTAAATTAAATGTGAGTGTTTTAAAAGTAAAAAAAGAAAGAATGTGCAATATCTTTTGCCATGGCTTTTCCAAAAGAGAAAATTTGTCCCAGAATCAAATGGGCATATTATGCTAAAAATTTGCATAATGAGAGTGACCTGAAGGATTTTAAAAAGGAAACAATGACTATGCAGGAAGTTCTTTCAAAAGTCTTTGGAAAGAAATTGGGACAGAAAGAACTAACCCCTCTTATTTTTTAACCTATTTTTTTACCTTTTTTTTTTTTTACCTTATTTATTTTTTTATTTATTTTTTTACCTTATTTACCTTTTACCTATTTAGTATTACTTTCCCGTCATGAAAGGGATGTAGACCCATAGACCAATAGACCACATACTAGGTAGAAATTATTATTTCACACAGCAACTGTATCATCTACAAATAAAAATTGGTTGAAAAAATTACAATTATTACTACCATGCTTAACTATGATGCCGGATTTTTTTTTTTCTAATTATACATAGAAAATTACCTACATTAGTGAACTTGTTAAGAATTTACCAGCAGATGCAGACAGAGTGAGAAAGATAGTTTCTCTGTTGTGGCAGATACCTCATTGGCCTTAAACTGCAATTTGTTATTGGAGATATGGATGTGAACTGGAAAATCACATTCCCTTGCCACTAATTTACACAGGAATTTAAAATTAATTTTTCATGCAATGCCAAATTCCTTCTTATGCTCATAAGCTATTAGGCCATATGCCACACATTATTTTGCCAGGTGTTAACATGGTACAGACAAATTACATGCCCCCTAAAATATCTGAGGGATTTTGAGAGATAAAAGTGAGGGAAGAATGCAGGATGGAAAAAACCAACATTTGTACATTGCTTATAAAGGCTTGACTAGACTTTAAAATAAATGTTCTTATAACTTCAGTAAGAACCACCACATTTATCTTAATCCACAGACTGAAAAAGATACAGCAGATGTAGTGTTGATGAAAGATCTAATTTGACTTAACTTGTCCAATAAAGTTCTCAACTTACCAGCTTTGTTTAAAAATTCCATTTTTAAATACTTGAAGTGAAAAGTGTAGAAGAAAAGATAATCCAATAGATTGCGTTGGCACAGTAAAGTGGTATAGTCTTTTCTCCTGTCTTGTGGGTTTACCTATTTAGTATTACTGATGATTCATTCAGGAGCCAGGGGGAAGTTAATTAAATAGGTCTGCTATATGTTAGAAATAAAGTGCAGTTCAGAAGCTTATGTCCAGTCCAAAAGAGTGACTTTCATATCCCCAGTTTTTATATAATTTCTAAATGGCAATGTCAAGAAAATTATTGTTTCAATTCCTCTGTGCCTGTAGATCAAATAAAACTATGCACATAAATCCACAGGCAGTGATAAAAAAGTGCCACACCTCTATCATTTCCTCTTAACCATTTGATCTTTTGAAACTCATGCATATTTGCATGAGGCCTTTTAAAGGTACTAAGATGAGCACAATAGCGTATCATTAAAATAGGAAAATAGATAAACATATCCTTCATGCATACAACTGGTAACAGAAATAAATCCATCAGCAGAAGTGTAAAATATTTCGCTCATTTGAACAGATTTTCATCCTGCTTTAATACCATTCTCCAGCCCTTGCATAATCTGAAATTATTGTAGTCATTAGCACGCAATAATTTAGTTGTAGCATGCTGGTTTTGTCTGCCACTAAAAAGCCAGAGTACTACTCCAGGAGTAAATAATTATTAGGACACAGATTCCCTGTTCACTCAGTAACTTCTGCTGTCAGGTTTGCATCACTTTGTCTCCAGGCAAATATTAGCAGTTAAAGGTAATATTCACAGCACTATCTGAGATGCAAGCAATAAATGCTTAACAGTGGGGACTCTCTTCAGTTCAGACCTCTGCTAATTATTCTGTGCATGTGCCTGCCCAGTCTCACCAGGTTCCCCCTTCTTTCCCCACTATTAGTTCAGCAGGGTTACTTTCAGTGCCGTTAGGAAGGCTAAAGGACACTAAATATCTCCTTTATATCATTGGCCACACTGGTATATTATCAGCTGCTTCAATGCTCTTTAGGCTGTGGTGCTGGGCAAAGTGCTGGGCAAATTGCTTCAGCTCAAGCAGAGGTTATGGCTATGATGACATTTTTTCTGTATGAAATTCTGTACTCCACATCATTCTGGGACCTTCTGGGTTTGTGTCTGCTTCTGAGAATACCCATACAAAAGGAGTTTCACAGTCTGTGAACCTGTTTTTTATCCTTGTGAGAGCTGCTTCAAAAAAGCTCCTCTGGGGAGTCCAAATGAGTACTGCTATAAATAAGTAACAAGTTGCACTACCAGACCCTACAAATTAGAGCAGTAGTACACAAAAGTGCTTTACAAAAATAGTTATTACATGATGTGTTTTGCTCTTGCACAGAAATTGCAGGTGAAGGTCGGTGCAGCAGATGGTATTGAACAATAGTTATCAAGGAATAGAGAAACCAGCAATGGCATTTATTTACTAGGAGTCACAGAGGAGAGGATACATTAAAATCTGGATGTGAGTTCAAGCCAATTTTTACATGGAGTTTGGCAGTGTTTTACATGATAAGAGACTGCCACTGCAAGTGAGCCCAAGAAGACAGTTCTTCCCAGAGGCTCAGCTTGGGCAGTGGCATGGCTCAGCTGCTTTACCAGTCTTGCCTTCTTGCTCTGCCTTCTCATGTGCTTAGTCCAGTTCAGAGCTGGGAGCAGATGGTATCACAAGCACCTTCACTGTATCTGCAAGGAAAATGGGCACCACAGAAACTCTGTGAAATTAGATAAGGGCACCACCAGGTAGACAGGAACAGAATGGATATACAACCTGGCTAAGATTAGATCTGTTAATTAGCAGATTATTATCAATCAGTGGAAGTGATTTTCCTGAAAATTCAAGGAAGTGTAAGAGAACAACTGGTTTCAAATCCACTTTTCTTTTTCTAGCACTGAGAGTAGCAGCAGAAATGCTATTTTTGTGGTGTGAGGTTCAAATCTTTCTACAGCTGGCAACTTAGAGAAGAAAAATATGTCAAGATTCTCAATCACTTCTCACTCAAACCTGAATAACTATTGCCCATCATTGCTTCAACCTTTAATCTCTCAATCTAATTTAAAAATCTATTAAATGATTGATGGTTTTGGATAAATAGTAATTTACCAGAGAGAATCCTATTGTTTTCAAAGAAGACTTGGTACTTTTCTTTACAGTGCAGTTTTGATCTCAAATATGCACTTTTTGAATCATGAGTATATTATTTATTAGGCAAAAAGACAACCCATTTTGAATAGGATTTCAAGATCACTGGAAAAAAGAGGACTAGATCATGTCAAAGTTATCTACAAAGAATCAGAAGTGGTTTTCCCATATTTCATGTCTCAAATTATGATAAAAATAACCGTATGTCACGTTATATAGCCTTTATTCATAAGGCCAAACTCTTCTGGGAAACCTCTGTGCTTTGACATTGGTAAGGTCACCATATCTATATGTCAAGGTACAATTTGTGCTGTAGTATTTACCACTGAGTTTTCCCACTGCATTTAATATAATTAGGTTTAATGTTGCAATATCTTTATATCAGCAAAATGCCACAGGGATCTGGACCCCCAAGCCCTCATGTACTGCAAGCAGAACAGATACATTGGCACTTGTTTTAAAAGTAAGGTACAATCAGCTGTGACAGCAAATACTAACAACTGAGTTGAGCCTTAGAACCATGCATCAGCATGATTACTCTGAACATGAAATTCGTGAAGCTCAATAACTTTTTTTAGTAAAAAGACATTTTGGTATGCCCTTACTTCCAGGCATTATTGTTGAGAAAAAAAAAAGTCCATTATTTAATATATACTGCTGTTGAATTACTGGCATCTAGAATTCAACTCCAAAAATTTAGTGATTGATCAATGCCTGAATTGATTGATTAATGCCTGAATTAAATTTAAAGTTGCATTTTGTGTTGTTCAATACCTTTTATTCTCAGAGAACATTCAACAAATAGGGTACCCATTGTTGATCTTGTCCCATTTCTGTCACTACAAAAAATTATGCATGTACTGCAAACCATATTGTCTAAGCAGCAGCTGGTTCCACAGCTAAGAAAACATATTTCCTGGAGTTGACAGGGTAGAAATTCTAAAATATAAAGTTCTGTGCTTCAGGAGATAAGACAACCATCAGCTGGCATTCTGTTAGGTGACTTTTCTGTGTGTAATTTCTTGTTATTCTCTGGGTTTGCCTGTACTGCTGAGCCAGGTTGACTTTATGGACCAGAACAAAGCATTCTTCTGTTCTGCTTTGAGAATTCCTTTGTTCTTTGGAGAATCTTATGCTTGTCTTAGATGTCTCATATCTGACATTGCACAAACTGCTTTGTTACCTCTGGGACTCCCTTGAGGATTTTGCTTGTGAAGGTCATGTTAAGTATTTTTCTGAATGAACATGCTCTAAACAGTACAAAATAGTGCAATTTGTTTTGTGTAAAAACTGACTGTGGGACTGGTCAGTGACCAAACTGAGATTTAGCTTCCATCTTGCTTTTTGAAACCAGAGTACTTTAGTGCTTTCTTCATTGGACAAATGATTCAGCCATGTATGCCTACTCATTCTCTCTCATTCCTCATGGAGGAAAGCTACATTTGCCACTTTCTACATTATTCAAACAGCTTTTATTGTTTGTCCTCTGTTCTCTTTTTTTTTCTTCTTCTTCTTTTTTTTGGGGGTGGGGGGGAGTTGGTTGATTTGTGTCTGGGATTTTTTATTATTTTTCTTGGTTGTAACTGGTAACCAGAGTAAGGAAGTACATTACATCTCTGTGCTTTGTATAGATTCAGTAGCACTCTGCAAAAAACTTTGCTCAGGTGACCTGCAGAGGCCAAGAACAAACCAACATTCATTGCCAAAAAAGTCTGCCCCTGCAACCTGAATATTTGTGACCTCAGAAATACTAAGCATTTAAGCAACACTCCTTGCAAAAACTCCTGCTAAAACTAGAATTGGAAAGGTGATATAGTAAGGCATGATTTTTGAAAGATTGATACTTGATCTCAGTCTGTATGTTAGCATGATAAGAGGGAAGAGATACTCATAAAATGAACATGCAGCTGAGAAATCCTTTGTGTGAACCCCGTTGCTAAGTGGGTTTCAGAAGAAAATTTTTTTGAAGCTGAAAAATAAGAATCTAGCAAAAGGCAGTTTTCTTTTGTATGGGTTGACTACCCAATAAGGCAGAAGTAGCTTGAGGAACAAGAACGGTTTTTAGGTAGTGAAAATTTTCAGAGGCAGTTTTGTGTATGAGTAGGGGGAAAATAGAGAACAGCAGGGAACAAGAAACTGGATGAGATCTTTGGTGCACTATGAGGAAAGGATAAGTAATAATGCCAGTGTTAGTATGGTGGGGACATTTCTACAAGTAAATTCAAAATGTTGGGAGGGAAAAGTATTTGTTAGTTTTACACTGACATTTGAAAAAGCCTCAGGCAGAGGATTTATCTGAACAGGAGGATGCTGCTGGTTGCTCCTTGCATGTTATTCAGAACATCTCCTTCTTTCTTAAATATTTGACTGTGTAATTTTCAGGGGAAGGAAATATTACCTTTTGACTTCAGTCTATTTTACTACTTCAATACTGAGCACACTTGTTAGGGAAAATCTGAAAATTTGGTATGGTTGTGGGCCATACAGAAATTAGTTGGAAATTCTATAATGTAAGCATTGTAAGTAATCAAATAAAATAATTCTTGTATTCCAATGATAAATTTGATGTAGAGTCCTGAAAAATACTATGTTTTATCACCATGTAGCAAACTTTCACTGAAGACTTGGAGGGTGCTGCAAAATGTACATAGCTTTTATACGCAAAAGTTGATGTTGAAAAGGATCCAAATTATTTTGGAAGTTAAGATTAGAACATGGAATATTCTTAAAATGGAGCAAGTTTCTAAAATCAGTGAGGAGAATCAATAAGGACATATGGAAATAAATTCACACAACTGAGTAATCAAATTCAAGAACACCCTTAAACTGGGCTTATCAGGGTGTGTGTAAAGATTAAAGTACATATAAACCAGGGATGAGTCAGCAATGATAAAAAAAAGCAGCTCCAATATTGGGTTGTATCAACTGGATTATCACAGTAGGTGAAGTTTGCTGGGAATGCCTGTATAATAGTGCTGCTTTGGCTTTATGGGAAATAACACCCACATTTTGGGATGCTGCATTTCGAAGAGAATAGAAATCTGCAGAAAATCAAAAGAGTAGAAAGCTTCTTAAGATACTTAAAATCTTGATCCATGAGGATGGGGTAAGTGAACAAAGCTACATGAAAATGTGAATACCCTAAAAAATTAATTGCAAGCTCCCCAAAATACAAATATTACAATTTTAGAAGAAGGAAGACTTATGTCACAAAAGAGTATCTCTCACTAGGAGAGACTAAAGGGAGTTGTGCCCTAGGATGGGAGAATTTTATAAGTAATAGAGGATGGCTATCCATTATTTCTGGCAGAAGAATCAATCACAAGGAAGCTGACTAAAGCATCCGGAGTAAGGAAGTACATTACATCTCTGTGCCTTAATAGATTCAGTAGCACTCTGCAAAAAACTTTGCTCAGGTGACCTGAAGAGGCCAAGAGCACTAAGCACACCCTCAGGACCATGCTCTTTTCAAAAACACACAGGCTTTCTCTTTTCTTTCAAAACGTCCTTTGAAGAGTTTGCATCTTCTCCACTGCATTATAAAAATCAGTATTACTAAAACTTTGGAGAATGATTCCTCTGAGAATTCTTTCATGTTCCTTCCAGAAGGCAGCTGTCATGGAACTGAATGGAAAGAACTAAGCATGTTAAGGAGCATGATTTAGTATATAAATAGGCAAAGCATGTGGCTGAGAGAGAGGATATATGTTTCCATTGCTCTTTAAAGTCTGTTCACATTATTGGGGTAAAACAATTTCTGGAAAAAAACCTGAATCACTATTAGGAGAATGTTTAAAAAGTATCAAACAGCCAAAACTAACCAAACCCTCTTCATTGAAGGAAGTGAGTACCCCTAAAGAGAAAGTCAGGGTTACACATTCCAAATATGCAGAGATACCTTTCTGTACATCTTTAGACTCACCTTTGAGTTTTCATATTCTTTGACTGAAGATGACAGTACAGCTACGCTGTCAGGGAGGTAAAGATAAATCATGCAGGTCCTTGTTCAGGGTTTCTTGTTTTGACTTCCCTTGGAGGGAAGCCTAAATGTGGGAGAATGTTCAGGAATACTCCCCTCCTCAGGAGGAGGCTGGGCTGTGCCTACACATACTGTCTTTTCTGTCCTTACAAAAGGATCACAAAAGTAATTACCCAAAAGGAAGTCTGTCACACATATCCCTGAATCCAGACCATGCTATGATCTACCATTTTCCCAGAGTACTATCTCTGCTCCATGCAGCAAGGCTCAGCTTAAAGGCCCACCTTCAACAAAATCTTCAGATTTTTATTTCCTAACACCTCTTTAACTTCTCTATTCAACAGGATGTGAAATTAGGACTTTAAATGTGAGTTAAGGGACCATATTTCTTCAATTTGTACCTGAATGGAGATGTAGTTCTTAACTTTCAGGTGCACAAGGCTTTTATTGAACTGATCTGTTTGAGTTTTTCTTCATAACTATCAGGCATCTTTTCTGATTTAATTCTGGATTGTTCTGAAAATGAAAATATTTCTTCAAAGACTCCGAAAGAAGCAACTCTTTAATTCTACACATTGATAGACTATAATTCATTTTCTCTTTGGATATTCAAAATATTTTCATATCACTGAGTAGAGATCCTCTAAGGATTTTAATTAAAGTATAATATTTTACAGCTTTTTATACTGTTAAGGATTCTTCTCTAGAAGAGATCAGTTCTCTTGTCATTTGCAGTATGTATGAGAAAATGAGTGAAATAGTTTCCTATTTTAATATTTATTTAATAAATAAAAATTTTGGATAGAAATTTCATTCTAAATTAAAAAATAAAAATAAAAGTTCAAAATTCATAAAAATTGGTGCTAATATTAAAGAATAAGAAAATTCTTTTCCAATAAAAGGTGTCAATGAGTTATTTAGAAAGAGTACACAGTAAAATATTTCAAGCCAAAAGTATTTACCTTTAGTGTCTGACTGACATACAGGAGGATTGACTTGTATTTGAATGTAAGAATCAAGATGTGAGAAGAAAGGAGTTCAAATATCAAAGCTATTCCATAAGCAAAAAAATAAATATATTGTTCTCCTCAAAATACTTGTTTCATTAAGGTAGCACAAAAGTAGTATCTTCTTTAAATTCTCCTGTTTAGTCAGCCACCCAAGTTCCAGTGTTTCATTAAACTAAATTATAGGTTTGGAGATAAAGACAAAGCTATCTCCCAAATCTAATTTCCTTCTGAACTAATAGATAACTAAGGACTTAGATACTTGTATGACAACAACCAAATTTTCAAATCCCTGATCATTACTAATGGCATTTTTCCCCACAGCTGCCCTGTGGATAGGAAAATAATACCCTTAGCAAGTAAGGAATCAGGCAAAGTGACATACCCAAACTTATGAAGGAAGCCAGATACCTTGGAATAATAAAACATACACCCTTTCTGCAGGTTGCTCTTTCCTCCTTGGAAAATGTTGTGGTGTTCTCATGAGCACTTTACAAAAAGGTATTTAAACTCTTGATTTTTAATTGCACTGTAGCTATAGTGCCTGTTTTACCTTTCACCCCAGCCACTTTCTGGCTATAAATGTTTCCAGTGTCTTCTTATTGAATATTTCTTAGCTATTAAGATTCCCTTTTCAAACTTGCTGGTCTAAGAATCAAATATTGCATTCAGTTCTGGACCCCTCACTACAAGAAAGACATTGAGGTGCTGGAGAGTGTCCAGAGAAGGACGATGAAGTTGGTGAAAGGGCTATAGAACAAGTCCAAAGGGGAGCAGCTAAGGAAGCTGTGGGTGTTTAGCCTGGAGAAAAGGAGGCTCAGGGGAGACCTTATCACTCTAAATGTACCTGGAAGGAGGCTGTAGTGAGGTGGAGGTCAGTCTCTTCTCCCAAGTTACAAGTGACAGGTTGAGAGGAAACAGCCTCAAATTGCTTCAGAAAAACTTTAGATTCATTATTAGGAAATATTTCTTCATGGAAAGGGTTGTCAAACATTGGAGCAGGCTGCCAGAGAAGTGTTAGAGTCACCATCCCTGGAGGTATTTAAAAGATGTGTAAGACATGGTGTTTGGGGACATGGCTCACTGGTGGACTTGGTACTGCCAGGTTAAAAGTTGAACTCAATGACCTTAAGAATTTTTTCTAGCCCAAATGATTCTATAATTCTATAATTTTCTTTGTCCACTAATATATTTTTAAAATTTGTGTCCTAGTCATTTAGTTGGTATAGTTTTGATGCCAAAAATTACATAGTGCCATTTTCTGTATGGCATTTTGAAAAAAAATGGTGTCAGGTGACAGTATTAGCACTTTTTCTTGCTGCAACATTTATCAGAAAGAAATACATATAAGTCACAGGAATAATCAGACAGTCAAGGCATGGCTGAATGCCTCATGCTGAAAAGTTATTTTTATAAATACTGCCACCTGGAAAATAAGTCAATTGAAACTATCACAGCTGATCTCCCAATCTAACTAATCTGTCATTTTTTCTGGTCTATTATATTCCTCCATTCTGATAAGATGTCAAGTGGCTATTGTGCAGATGCACCTGCTTGGAGTGATGTCTTGTTTGGAGATGAAATAAAGCACATTGTCATGGAGTGAAATCTGATTAAAAGGTGACTTTACACAACTTTCCAGTATTCTCTATTCACTATGTGACTCATATCTCAGTCTGTTAGTAATTTAGGGTAGTTTTCTTTGCCTAAGGGCACCAGAGAGCACTGCCAGGCTCCAAAACCTTCACACCAGATTTTCACCTAGCATAGCTGCTTTATTCTGCTTTGAAAGAGAAAGACGTACAGGAAAACAGAGCTGTCTTTCAGTCATGAAATGTTTTACCTCTGAGAGGTAAAGTCTTATTCTAGACTGGAATTAACAAAGCTGAAGAAATGAAATCCCAAGAGCTATGAGGAAAATAACTGTCTTTCCTACACATTATAATTTTCTACATTCACTTCTGTGTTTCTAAAATAAGACAGTAGAAATAAAAGAGCAAGTGAATTTTGTGATTAAAACAGAAGCATAGTTTCTAAAAGCATTTTATAGAAAAAAGACTACATTACAATTACTTTAAAAAATCTCATTAACTCTTTGATAACAATTTTAAGTTGCTATTTCTAATCCCTATGCTGTCACATTTTTGATCTGAAACTGCAGTGCTGAAGAAAGAATCGTAATTAGTGAACATGAAATGAAGAGTCCTGCCTTTGAATAATTGTACAACACAAGCAGTTGTAGATTACACAAACCTACAAGTTCAGCTTGATAAAAACACAAGCAGGAGAGAAATATTTAATGGGGATATTTGTCAGAGCAATAAATATCAAGTGTCAGACAACTCCTGGAAATAAATAAGTGTTTAAGAGAGGTGTAAAATTCTAGACACCACATTAGGCTACTTTCCATGTCATTTTTAATGGCCAGGAAATTCTAAGCTGGGATGTCCTGACTGTTATTTAAATATTTTATTATTTTTGAGGGTTTGTCTTGTCTTTGTAAGAAGACTAAGTCATAATTAGGTACAAGTGGAAGGAGAAGTTTAATATAAATTTGAAGTGTCAAGAAAAGGTATTATAGGGATGTGGGCATAATAGATATTTTTACTAAGATATCTCCTTTGTTACTTCAGGGTCAGGGTCATTCTCACCCACTCAGTGGGGATATCCTGATTTCTAAAAGCCGTGTAGGTGGTTGCAATATTTTAAGCATCACAAGTAAGCCTTTAAAACCATCTGTTAACTTAAATCAACAAAAGACATTAATTCTGAAACCTAGAAACTCTTCCTTGAACCACCTATAAAAGTCTGCCATACACCAATGCTTCATCCAGTGCTTCTATCTGTAAAACTCCATGGATAGATTGCAGATTTCTCAGTGTGGAATGGAGCTGAGCTGTGATTCACTGAATTACTTTCACCAAGGTTGTTTTACAATGTAAAATAAGCTATATTCCCCTTCTATACAGCTATAGAAGTCCAGGCCATAAAAGGAAAAACTCTGAAGCTTTATTTGTCATGAAAAAAATTATTTGGGACACCTTTTTAACTAGCTTTGGCTAATAGACATGTAAGGGGCTGTCTAAGTTATTATTCTCCATATATTGACTAAATACCAGATCACCTATTTGTACCTTTAATCTTCTCTTTGGCTCCTTGCTGAAACTCATCCTGATGAAGATGCACCTGAATAACTTGACAGTACAGTGACCTCTTGATTATTTCTAGGTAGGTTAGTTGGTTTGTAAATAAAAAAGGCAAAGAGAATGATTTTTCTGGCATGACCTATTAGCTTGGACACTGTGCTGTACTAATGTGCCTACACCATTTCCTGATCTCAGTTGGCTCCATCGCAGGGCTGTCCGTAAGTTGAGCTTCTATGTGTTTGTGGACCTGGGGAGGTATTGTGGAGACGTCTGTTCTGGTTTGGGACAATCTGTGCAGCTTGGGAAACAGTAGTAGTCATATCATATGGGTCTTACTTTTTCCAGGTTATCTTGACCCTGAATAGGAGACAATCATAGAATCAGCGGATCACTGAGGCTGGAAAGTGCTCCAAAATGTTTAAGTCCAACCTTTGACCAAACACCACCATGCCAATAAAAGCATAGCACTAAGTACCATGTCCATTCATTTCATGAAGTCTTCCAGGGATAATGACTCCATCACTTCTCTGGACAGTCTGTTCCAATGCTTAACCACCCTTTCAATGAGGAAATTCCTCTGGATGTCCAACCTGAACCTTGCCTGGTGCATCTTGAGGCCATGTCCTCCTGTTGGGCCACTTGCTATCTGGGAGATGAGAGAGACCCACAGCTGGCTACATCTTCTACTCAGAGAGTTGTAGAGAGTGATAAGGTCTCCCCTGAGCCTCCTTTTCTCCAGGCTAAGCAACCCCATTTCCTTCAGCAGCTCCTCATCAGATTTGTGCTCCTGACCCTTCAACTTCATTGCTCTTCTCTGGTCATGCTCCAGCACCTCCATATCTTTCTTAACCATGAGGGGCTCAGAACTGGGCACAGGACTTAAAGTGTGGTCTCACCAGTGTACAATCCCTTCCCTAGTCCTGTTGGCCACAATTTTTTTAATCCAAGCCAGGATGCTGTTCTTGGTCACTTCAGTTGCCAGTGCTGGTGAGCCCCAAAGGAGAACAACCTTAAAGGCTATTCAAAATTAGGTGTTTGAATGTTTAGTTCAGTTTAACTTGTGCACAGCTATGACTAGCTGGTTAGTTTAAAGCCAGAGTAAGTACTAGTATCCCATACCCCAACCACAGTATATCGATTTCCTATGACACATTCTCCATTTTCCTAATACAACATCCTTTAAATGCCCATGCTCAAAAAAAAAAAAAAAAAAAAAGCCAAAAAAATACAGCTATGTCAGCTATGTGATGTATAGGAGGGAAAATATTATTTTACTATGAGCTGTGACGAAAAATCTTCTCTGCTTGATGATTCTCAACAGATATTTCATCTCAATGAACATGTTTGTTGCTTTTGTCTGGTTGTGGCAGTTTGTAAATTTCTAAGGTAAATTTCATCATGATCTCAGAAGAGTTTCAGCTCAGAAAAAAATATGATGCTTGCAAATTCAATACCATAGAATTATTAATAATTATTAAATGTCTCTGTGTTATATAACTGGAATATTCTCACAAGCACTATCTTTAAAGACATGCATTTTCATCCCTGCTTTCCAGAGATGGAATGGAAACCTAACCAGATTGAAGCAGATCAGCTAAAAGCCTCCAGTAAAATAAACTCAATCCTGACCTCAGAACCAGTTTATCCAATCTGTAAATGTCTTCAACACAAGAGTAAATTGGATTTAAACAGTGAAGGACAGTCTGAGCTCTTTGCTTTATTGACAGTTTAGTCATACTTTCACTTAAATATCAGTGTTTTTATAACTATAACAGAAGAATCTCTTCATTGACAAAACTATTTCTGATTTGTCCTTATTCACTATATTTAAAATATGAATTGAATTTTTCTACATGGTTGTGTCTGAAAAAAATAGGGTGCACTAGCACAGAACTGTTATGAGAGGAAAATCAGGTCCTGTGAGCATATTATGACTTGTTGTTCTAAGTGTTTATGTTTAAGCATTCACAATTTGGCACAAAATGTTGTTATCATTAAAGCAAGAAATCTTCTGCTATAAAAAGCCTTATTCTGAGTTTTGTCATGCATTACTTCCTTCCATATGCTGCACTGGAAGAAAGTGTGGCAGAACTATCTTATAGTAACTTGCATAAAATAATTACTCAGCTTCCATTGAAAATATTACCATTTTTAAGCTTCCTCATGAAGCATTAAATGCAGTCTCACTCAGAAATTTCAAAATGAAACCCAGGGGGATGTGGTTAATCTTTCTTGTTATGTATGAATTGCAAAGCATGGATTTGATTTTTAAAAACCCCACCGTTTGTAAAATCAATAATTTACCTCAAAAAACTAAGCAAATAAATAAACTACCAAACCATAACATTCAAATACTACTGTACTAACATTATAACCTGCCTTGCAAAGGTCATCTGCCTCTGCTGGTTAGTTACCTACTGAAAGAAAAAGTCATTCTCATACAAAAAAAAGAAAGAGAAAACTGGAGAGAATCTGTTAAAACTTTCTTCAGGTTATATGAAGATGAGCAGCTGACAGAATAATACAAACAATATTTTCATACGATTTTTTGTAAAAAAAATTCCATTGAAAATTTTTCAGAATTTCTTTATGACAATCTGAAATCAAAACATTAATTTTTTAAAAAAATAAGATGAAGCAAAACAAAACAAAATATCCACAACCAAACCAAAAAACCCACTGATACACTTTTCTTGTTTATTTGTAAAACAGGGAGGTAAGGAATCAAATGAAATCAAATTTCTTTTTTTTCCATATAATATAAAAAGGACATATTTGGATTAACACAATTTTGACAGAACATTCTCCAATCATCTCTACATATGTGGAAAGTTAGCTCATTTCATTGCTGTTGTTCTGTGCAGTCTTCCATGGATATTCAACCAGAGGCATGTAAAGGTAATATTATTTGGATCAGTAATGCAGCTGCCAAAATGATTTTTTCACTTATTAAAGCAAAATGTAGCCTGTAATTGGCACTCAGTTTTCTGTGCACTGCTATGCAGATATATTGTAGTGATGCCAGAATGATTTTTGCTTTTGTATTTCCTTCATATATATTTGTAGCTCTGTAGACTATTGTATATTTATTTGGTTCCTAGCTAGCTCCAGTATTTCTCCCTACTTTTTCCTTACCCCCATAGGCAGAAAGACAAAACACATTCCAGAGGCTCCAGACTCTGGGGGCTCAAAGTCCTCTGTGCTGTCTTAGTTCTTGCTGGGTGCCAACATTGAAACCAGCTCTTTGAGACACACTTTCATAAACAAATTTTAGTTCCTATCTAAAGGAGGGCTACAGGAGAGGTGAAACCAAAAGGAGGGAGTTACCTCATCACCTGTGCTTCTAACTGGGGATTCTTGTCAATTATGCTAATTTGTTAAACTTGTAAAACTGTATTTACCCTATGTGAGTTGGGCTTTTTTCCATATCTGCCCCTCAGAGGCCTCCAAGACTAGCCATTATATTACTTGTTACACTAATATTGTCTCAAAAGTGTTCTCTAAAAGGTTCTTTAAGGCATCAGCAGAATAGTAAAGATGCTTGTAAATGTGGCGTTTAAGTCACCTGAAACATATCTGAAAAATTAAGACTTCCCAGTAGTGTAGGTATTCTACCAAAGTGTACTTTCTTTAGGTTGCATGGTCCAGGTATTTCATGATTTTCTTCACCTTTCAAAGATTTTATGCAACATATTTTAACAGAAAGGTATTTAATGAGAAAGTATGAATGCAGTATTTGTCCAGGGGTTCCTGGTTGTATAATGGAAAACAATATAAATATGAATTGTTCATTTGAATTCATGAGCACTACAGAAATATTTACCTCAATCTGTGCTCTCTCTATAATACAACACACAATAGGAACAAACCCTTCTTCCCTTCATCTCTGTCAAACTGTGACTATACCAGTCTCTTCCCAGGTCTCCAAACATTTGTGCATTACTTTGAATGACCAAATAAAGTATCTATGCCATTAACTGCTCAATAGTACCTTGTGCCTTCCATTTTCCTGTTCATGTACTGTAATAGAATAGCTGGGACTTTTATGAAAACTAAACAATTTTGAAGTTACAGCCATGCATGCAGGACGCTGTTTAATACCAGGACATAAAAAGGCAATTTACTCACTTTTTAAATTGATCTTGACACTTATAGCACACATATTATCCATAAGTAGGGAAATAATTGAATACCCCAGGTAAGTGGGTTAATGTACTTCCATGAATATGGATGATCATATTTTGCTTATTCTTTCACAGTCTACATAGCTTTTGTTGAATGTCTTTTGATTGCAGCCTATTGAAAAGTTGCATTTTCTCATACTCGATTAGAAATCAATAAATCATATGCTGGAAGAGTGCTTCTCTGCTTCTATATGCAAATATGTTGTCAGTGGTGCATCTGGGACCAAATGTTTAGAATAAAGGTACAATAAATTCTCCAGCAGAGAGGAATTATAGAAGAATAATACACAAAGGGAATTGTCATTCAGTTAGGGATTAGCTTCTGCCTTGAAGCCAGTTAAACTTATGTTGCTTTCAAAATATTTTTTGTATTTTTTTAACCTTAACTATTGTAGAACAGGGTGGTTTTATTATCTGAGTAAATGCCGAGCCATTTAGAGACTATTATTAACCTCATAATACCTTACAGCTGGCTTTTTAATGTGAGCCCATTAGTAACAGAATTTAATGGTCCATTAGAATGACAGGGATCACCAGGACCCCACAGCATTGTAGGCACATTCAGTCTCTGGGCACAAACCTCCTTGACATCTTATGCAGAGAATGTATTAGAAAAAGATGATACTATTTGGCTTGGGCTTTGGTTCATGCAATGATAGTAATTATTTTTCAGTTAAAGGCAACAAGTTATTTTGTTTTCAATAACCTTTTTGGGTTAGCTTTACAAGGAGTCATTGAAGTTGGAAAAAATAATCTCCTTTTTTTTTTTCAGTTTCCATATAACATAATTCTTAGGAAGTGAAATAAGTATCTTTATGCCCATATTTCCAACTTTCCCAAATAAACAGAGGAAGAAAATGGTGCAACCATGTTTCCTACATTCAAAATTCAACTAAATGTCCCCAGTAATCCCTGCAGAGTCAGAATCATAGGCAGGAAGCAGAGGCATGAAGGGGAACAAACTTCATGAAGTCTAGTTCTGTGAATGCTAATGGTTATTCTTTGTTTTCCTGACTATCTTCTGGTTTTCTCAAGGTTGTCTGAAAAGATTTTCTGTCTTTGGCTTTTCTGTTTTAAGACAAATGCTGAGAGAAATTGTATGACTGGAAAGAGCAATAATGTGCACAGAGGAAATAGAAGTCCTTGGTTTTTGTGCTGGTGTCCAGGTGGAATACTTCACACGTATTCTTGTGTTAGCCTGAAACTCCAGTCTACCACAAGATGGCCACTACAGCTGTCTGTACAACATGCCCTAGGAGGCACACTAGGAATGTCACAGGTCATGATCTGAACCCCTAGATCATAGTCTGCTACAACCAATAATAAGAATCCACGTTTGATTTCTGTCTTACAACAGAAGGTGAATGGATGACTAATGGAATATGTCTTCAGGTACTAATGCATCATGAGTATCTGTGTACACCTTTCATTTTATGATCACCCATTCCTGTTGGAGACTGAAGAGTACACTGGTGTCACAAAAGGGGGATAAGAATTTACATGCTGGTACATATGAAACATTTAAAAATATAAACCATATTTTCTAAGAAAATAATAATATATGCAAAGTGTAAATGAGTTCTCTTTCAGTTGTTAAATCCAGATTATCTGGACCTTGGTTCAAAGATCATAGGAGCTGTAATGATGGTGCTTTGGAATCTTTGTGGCAAGTGATAAACTATCTGTGTACACATGCTGATAAAAGAAACTCCCTGTGACTTTCTGTACAAAATGTTTAGTTCAGAAACACCCTTGCAAGTTTTAGTGGGATTCATAAGGGACATGCATGGGATGCCCAGCACAGAGAGAAACAGCTATTAAAACATGCATGTGAGTTCCCAGAGGTCACACCTTGCAAAATGAAATGCAGCAGAGCCCTCTGAGGACATTTTCCAGTGCTGAAGGTTATATCCCAAAGCACAGACATAGAGTACTGATAATACGACTCAAATTTAAAAAAATTTCAAGGTATAATCCCCTGCCGCAGAATTTGGATCTTGTATTCTATAACTGATAACTTGTATGCTTCTTTTTTTTTTGTTCTTTCAGCTTAATTACTGGTTTTTGCTAACTTTTTACTTTGTAATACAAACTGTGTATGTATAATGCCTCCCCACCATCGAAAAAGACAGGAGCCTTCTCACATTTAAGAATTTATAAACCTAAAAGGCTTCCACTGAAATGTTTTTTTTTCAGTGGACTTGTAATGTATAACACAGAAACACTAGCAAAGAATCAGTGGGTCTTTCCTACATTATGATGCTTATTAACAGAATAGCAGAAAATAATTATTCTAAGCACTGTGACTTTTATGCCATGATGGCAATTATAAGGCTTGATTAAGTTCAGAATCTCCTTTTTCAGAGCAGTTTGTGTGCCTAGTAACAGTAGCCATTGTAAATTTTTGGGAACTTCTTTGAGAGGTAACTGCTTGAGAAGAGGAAGCTAGAAAACAAGGACACTAAGAAGAAGGTAAGATACAGAGAAACTGTGGTGTTAACCTACAATCTACCAGGGGTGAAATGAAAATCTACAGACCACAAATCAGTACTTACTGATAATTTTACATCAAGTTTAGACCTTAAAAACTAAGTCTCTGCATCAAACATGTGCTTCCTGTGCACGTTAGATAACTAAGTTAGACAAGGAGAGATAAGCAGCTCTGCAGGGGGAATCATCAGGCCCCCCATTTTAGATGCCTGTCCACTACACACCATTTTCTTTAAAAGGAGCCCAAGGTTACAAAATTAGATTGAAATTTAGCTTATACTTAGGCAAAATAAATCCCAGTTTTAATTATTACCCATGTGCTTGGAAATGTGACTTGCCCAATGCTGGTAGAATTCAAGCAGGTCACAGATCAATGCTGGAAGCTTTACAGAAAGCTTCCTCTAGGCTCACTTTAGTGTGCAGCACGACAAAGATGAGGCCACCTAACTACAAATTAGCTTCAGAATACAGATTTTGTAGACTTTTATTCTGTGTAGTGCTTGTCAACCATCACAGCTTCCATTTTGTCTGCAGTTCCAGCTAGACTATGGCTGTATTCACACAACTAAGAAATCATCTCTAGGACGGACTCAAAGTCATATTTGATTCCCATCTGCATTATCTATCTCCAAAGAAAACTGCAGGGCTGGCTTGAAGCTGACCCAGCTGGAGTGTCCCTGGAAGAAAACTGTAGATAAATCAGGAGCTTTAGAGCATGCAGAAAAGCAATTTTCTTTCCCATACACAGATAGATTTGGAACAGCTGGGGAGACTGCTGCTGCAGCACTGTGCAGAGTAGAGGACTGTGGAGGGCTGTGTAGAAGCACTCTTGACATTTTGCCTGAAAATGTACCAATTCTACCTGCCATGAGGGCAGATGGGATTTACAGGCAACAGATTTCAGGCTGATTGCAAGCTGCCTGTAAATCCATATGGCCTAGAGTGCTCCCCTACTTGTCCAGTGTCTATATGGCTCAGACATATTTGACAATTTTCATTCTTTCTCTTTTTATTCATATGTCATAAATTTATCTGGAAATGAAATTACTTTGCTCCTCTTTTGCACTGGAAAAGATAAGGATATTATTGAGATTTATGTATCCAACTTTGGGACATGTATACCTCTCCAAGCCTCCTCCAAAAAACAAAGTGACAGTTTCATGCTTATCCTCAGTTCTTGCTTTTCACCCTTAGACTAACTTAGAGTGGAGGAAATACCAAAAGTGTGTGTAGCGACATATTTTTGAATCAAAAGTCTGAAATCCACAAATCTCAGCAGTAGCTGTATTTGGGATTGAGATCTGAGCCTCTGTTAACACAGTGAAGCCAAGAAGCACAACAGAGATGAGATACTTTTCGTTCATCTGTTGGATGAACTTCTCTGCATCAGGTGAGAAAACAGAGCAGAACTCTCTGTGTTTGTCTTGTAATAATATGAAAGTGCCTGTCTTTGCCCAGCATTCTCAGCTTGGGATAGATAACATTACTGAAGACAGTAATTCACAGCTCTTTTAACAATGAAGAGAAACCTGGAAGGTGATATACAAATGTGCTCTCCTGTCAGGACTTTAAGAGCATTTCAGAACACACTTTGTGACTAACGTGGTCATGGAAGAGCCTCCTCACTGTCATTTTGCATCAATGAGGGTGGCTGCAGACAAGTGATGTCTGCCTTTTGTATACTACATCAGCCTGTTGATCAACATCTTTCCCAGCAAAACTCTTCAGGGAGAAGCTTTAATTGGTACTGTCACAAAATGTGTCTTGCTGCCTTTCTCATTCAATAAAGCTGCAAAAAGCACTAAAAAATTCAGAGTAGCAGAAAGTCACATTATCAAAAACATGGCATTATAGAAAGCTGTAAATGCAAAATAAATCAATGCAAAACTGAGTATTTAATGCAATGTTTTTTTCATCTGCTGCTTCTGGGGCAATAATAGATCTATCTATATCTGCTGTTGGTTTCACCACTTTCATATCCTGTTTTTCCTTACCTCACATATAAGCAATATTTTCTCCTATGACATTTTCCTTCAGTTTCAATCTAAAGGCCAAGTAAATTTCAAATAATTTCCTATTCAATTAAATTTTTAATTTTAAAGAACTGTGGCCAAATAATGTGATTGCTGTTATGTCTTGATGAAAGATCAGTGAAGCATCCCTGGATTTTATAGATGTGTTTGCATCCAGGTCTTTGCTTGAGAGCAAATTCATGTCTTAGCAAATATTGATTCTTTAGAATTTTCAAAGTCCCTGAAACTCAAGGTGACCTGGTGCACTGGAGATGTAGGTCAATAAATCTCAGAACGCCTGAGGAGAGTGCCTTGTGTAACTTCCCTCTTGGTAAAATTCCTCTCCTATATCTTAATGTCTTCATAGGCCAGATGGCAGTTTAATTTCTAGGAGTCTATTAAGAAGAATGATAAAAAGGCTTATATTATTTGAAAGAATGGTGTATGTTGAAGGTAGAATATACCTTTCATTAAAGAAAAAAAATATATATGTAGCCATCTATTGGCTGAATTCAGAGCTCAGGAGGGAAAATACTATGGGAATCTGGTTTGAATTATCCTACTGCTGTTCTGTCTCACATTCTGTAAATTCCAGCCCCTTCATTTTTTTTTATGATTCTCCAACACAGAGACACACTCATGAGTGAAGAAATGGAACCCATTTCATCACCCTTGCAGTTACCTACACTCACACTGTTTGACCTCCATGGTAGATTTAGAGGTAAACTTTGACTGGAAATCATTTTTCAAGATATTTAATTTAAAAATCTTAATCATGGGATGTGTCTGCTTACTCATAGTTTGGGTGTTTGGGGGTTGGTGGGGGGAGGGATGTTTGGTTTGGGGTTTTTTCCTTGGTTTTGGTTTTGTTTCTGTTTGGGGTTTTTTGTTTCTTTGTTTGTTCTGCTTGGGTTTTTTTATGGTTGTTTTATCTTTCAAAAAACAAAACCAGACACTAGTTTTTAAACTTAAATTGTAAAAAACACCACATTCCCTCCCCAACTCTCCACCAAATTTAGGAATTATTTTATAGGGAAAAAAAAAAAGTAAACTGACTAGCCATATTATTTACTCTCACTCAGCAAATGTGCTTGGGAAATCATCTTGACAAAACCATCCTATTAAGCCACTAGACAGGAGTGTATCAACAGAAGAAAGTGCAACTCAGAGTATTCTGAGCTTAATTCATGCCTTCTTCAGCACTTCAGATATATATCCAATGGCTTAGGGTTTCAAAAGTGATCCTGCCTGTTTATCTTCTTGTGCTGTCCTGTTAAAAGCAGACAGGTATCTGGAACATTCAGTGGTGTTGGTGATGGCAGTGTGCACACTGATTGTACAGCAGGAGCTCTCCAGGAGCACCACATAAAAGCGATGTGGTGTTCTGCTACTGGTGGTGTATGCAGAAAGAAAAGTCACTTCTGGAAAGACTGAAAGTCTTTCTAGATTTTTAGTCTAGACTAAAAGAAACATATTAGGCATTATATATCCTGAATTCAAGCAAGTATAGCCATGATTACACCAATCCATGACTTAGCAGAGCTAATCTTTAACAAAGGACTTCTGCAAGCTTTGAATCTCCTGGTATATTTATATATCCAATGGACAATAAGTTAAAAGTTGATTACTTTTTGTCTCTGGAAATAAGTAAAGTTTTTTTCTCTGTTTAAATGACATTACAATGAGCCACATCAATTTACTCTTTCTTAGACTTGTTGACTCAACAAATAGAGCTGAATTAATGGCAGTGGCAAAGACTGCCTTTGAAACAACTTATTTTTACATGGAGTATTCAAATAATAAGAAATTAAAAGACTGAATATTTGAATGAATGAATATAAGACTTTAGTAAAAAAAGTAGAACTGTGTAATTTTTATATGGATAGCTGTGTAGTTTGATTTTGTGCAGGAGAAAAGTTTATAACTGATTTTTGATCCAAACATATGTCTACCTATAATCTTACACCTGCAAGTTAAACCTCTGGTTAAAATCCTTAGATTTTGACTGAACATTGTGGGAATGGACAGCTCCATGATGTAAATAAGACCCTCAATTATTTCAAACCAAAATGACAATGTTCAAAGTTTTGTTTCTATTCTCAGAGAACACAAAAGTAGACTAAAATGTTTAGTTTATTCTTGGATTTCCAGATCTAATATGATGTTTTGAAGTTAAAAGGCTCCTTACTGCCAAATGAGGAAACTACATCTCAGAGATTCATGAAACATCTTTTAACCTGCCCTGATTCCAATGAGCAATCTGCTGAAAATAGTTCAGACACAGCTTTTGTAGAATGATAATTTCACTTCTGAATTGGGAATCCAGACTATTGATGCATCCTCCAAAGAATACACACTCATGTCAGGAGCTATAAGGCTGTCATTCTTACTCAGTTTACATAGGACTGAATTGCAGAATGTAACCTGGGGTGACATCTTTGCAGGCAAAGGCAGCGAGTTTGGCCCTCAGTTCCTGACTGTGGGAAATGTGACTAGTAATTCAGCATATTTCATTATGATTACAGGTACATAAAGTAAACAATTGCTTTGATCGAAATGCCTAATAGAAGCAGAATACATTTAAAAGGCTAACTTGATGTGTCTCAACAAGGCAGAAAAGAAAAAGGATTCTGAGCATCCATAATCCTCTTGATTTGCGATTGCATTAGGGAATTAATCTATTAGCTAAATAACTAAATGTACTGTGTGCCAAATCCTGCATAGGTTATGACAGCAAATGGGCCAGTTAACCACTTATGCTCTTGGTTACTCTGATAGAATTGCAGCAATAGGTTGGTGTCCTGAGTTTGCACATCGAGCCATGTGTGGGGTAGAGTTTGTGTTTTTACTGGCTGTGTGCTGCCCATTGGCAAAGATTTCCACTACTGTAAGCAGGAGCAGAAATAAATCATTAATTTGATTCCTAATGCTTGCCCACTATGCAAGGACAGAAAAATAAACCCCAAACCAAGCCTCAAACAAAAACTACAAAACACCAAACCAACCCAAACAGACAGAAATATCTAATCTAGCCTAGGTGTAAGAATAAGGCGAAGTAATTACTTATTTTGGGCAGCAGCACTTAAAAAAGTGTCTGTGTCCTACATTGATTGTGCTATGAGAACTGCAGCTGCTGGCAGAGGTGAAAGGAATATGGGTGAGGGGGATTAACCTGTTACTTACAGGGCTGCCCTCTACCTCATGACTATGCATTGCACTGCATTGAGCCTGCAATTCTGGCTCACCTGGGCTGGCCTCCTCTCCCTCTGATCCCATTCTGCTCCATTCCTCTGCTCCACCCTTTTCCCTGGCAGGAGTAACCCAGTGACCTGACCCCTCCACGTCTAGCACAGAAAATTCAATTTTGTAACACTCCTGAGAATGCCTAAGGTATCCTTGAGGAGTTCTAAAAATACAGTGTAGTTGCTGAAATTCTGTTTGTTCATAGGATGCCCTAGAAAGTCCTGAAAGTAGTAGTAAAAGCTGAATAACCAAATCATCTTCAAAAGGCAACGAAAAAGCTTTGGAACATTTCAGCCAATCCATCTAATTTTAAAAAGAAGATTGAAATACTTTAACATTTATTTTATAATTTAAAAAATCCCAAGGAATTTAACAGCTAAGAAATTTTACATATAGTAAGGACTTGGGCACTTATCCCAATTGTGATGCTGTGATTAAAACAGTTTAAGAATATTCCAGAGTGTCTATTTAACAGTTTGCTGGTGTAGCAAAACATTTTAAGGCCTGAAAAGAAGAAAACGATCCTGACTGCTCAGCTTCCCCTTTCATCATATCTTGAAAAGAATGCAACAAAGTCTGGTGGAGTAATTCTAGATGCCAATAAAATAATGTTCCATTGTCTCTCATGGAAATTAGTGGGCATGACCATGTATGTCATTACTGCTGCTGAAAGCCATTGGAGAACTCATTATTGAATTTTAATGAATGAGTTAACTGCTTGGGATTGTCAGACACATAATTATTGGAGAAAAATTAATTCTGGCATTCTGTAATTACTACTTCAAATATTGTAAGATTTACTGAAATGACAATATGAAGTAAGTCCTCTAAAAACCCCCAAAGGACATACATAGTAGGACACGCTTTATATATTCAATATGTTTGATTATAGTAGCATGGATGTCATGGAAGCCTAGTATACAGGCACATTTTGAGAATGAATATTCACCTTCTTACATCTGCAGCTCTTGTAAGACAATATGAGCAAACACAGGTGAATTCTGCATCACAGTTTCTGAACACCATATCTTAATGATCCAAATTTGCTGTTATACATAAAGAACTCTGATTTTATAGTTGGTGCAACCCTTTGCAGGCTAAATTCCACCCCATAATTTCCTTATGTGCATATTTCTGTTAATTCAAAGACATAACAATAGCGTGTTTGGTTCCAAAGCAGAACAAGCTCTGACCTGCAGGGAAGGCAGGAGGAGGGTCAGGCTGAGGAGGAAGAGGGCATCACACGGGGCAGCAAAGGCTGATGCCCAGGTGCCAGTGCTGGCACTGCCAGCGCCCTGTGATGTGTCACTCTGGCTGAGGAGCAAAGTTTGCCAAGAAACTCTGAATAGATTAATGCCTTACAATGCTTTAGAAATATTAAAGCAAAACTTTATCTGAGAAGCCTCATACTATAATCTCAGCAAAAGTGATTCCATGCATGCTCCTCAGGAGTCAGGGAAGCTGAGGTCTTACAGGAGAGGGCCAATGAGCAGTGGGAACTGCAGGGAGGAGCACATCCTAGAACACAATTCTGGGCCCCAGGCAAACACAAGCAGAGCCCCGGGCGTGCTGAGCTGGCTGTGGGTGTGTTCAGGAACGTGTGGTGCCGTGCTGCTGTGCCCAGCACACTGACAGCCCCTCACAGGCAGCTCACTGTCCTTCACAGGATGTGAAAACACATCCTGAACTCGGCAAATACAACCTTTCATTTTCACTAGACCATCATCTTGCCACTAAAAAGGATGACTTTCATTCCAATAGCTGTTTCCTTCTGGCCTGCCATTATGGTGCTGTGTTTGTGGTCTTTTAGCCCAGCCGCCTTCAGTGTGGTGCTGTGGCCTTTAAGTGCACCCTGACATCCTTTGGGCTACTTTCCTGGCATTTCTGTCTGGATGCCACAAAAGAGCTAAAAGGCTGGGGTTTGAATGTATTGTATATAAAGTCATGGATGGAGGAAATGTGCTTTAGGACAGTTCTACCCTCCCTTTAATGTCAGGCACTGTAACTGGTTGTGTGTCCACATACACTGAAGTGCTGTAGTGTCCTGCAAGCACAAAAAGGGGATTGGCTCATGAAGACATCTTTCTTTGCAGTGAATGGGCCTTGGGATTTGAAAATCTGACCAGAACTGGGCAGCTTCACACCTGTTTTCATCTGAAAACACTGTATTTGAATTTGATTGCTCATGTCATGCTGTTTTTAAATGTTTCATCTGTCACATCTTAAAGTTGACAAGAGCAACTGAAAATTAAACATTAACTCATCACAAGTGGTTGATGTGACTGGAAGAAATTTGGTCTCTAAAGCATCAGAAAGAGAAAACTCTCTATGTAATTGTTTAGATCAGATTATGTCAGCAGTTTTAGATCAGAATATGCTGACTACATCCTTTGAAGTAAAATATATTTCTGTAATAAGGTCCTGTGTAGCTGTAGGAGTAGTAATAGGTGCATATTAATTCCATTGCACCTGTGTTATTGCACTCTGAGTTTTCATCTGGTGATCTGTGTGACTGTAAGGAGTTAACCAGAAAATGTGTATTTATACATGGCATGAATCTGGTGATCCAGATGTAAGAAGACAATGTTACCCTTTGTTACAGAAACTGCCATCTCATTACTTTATTCCTACGTATTTCTGGTGACATATCAGTAATTGGATGCATAAGCTGTCAGACACCAGTGTTCCCAAGCTCCTTTTCAACTTGGTGTTTCATAGAATGTCAAGGTTTTTTCTCTGTTTTAATAAAATATGGTCTTACATACAACACCATTTCACTCCATTCAGTGTCATGCTAATATTACTCAGTGAATCTGAATTGAAAGTGAGTAAAGCCACCTTCCTATTTTGAAGGCATAATGAGCTCAGCTCATGTTCTCTTTACTGCCAAACAACAACATTCAGATGTTTATAATTTGAAAAATATTAGAAAAACAGTCTTGAAAACAACGAAGTTGCAAACTGTCCCTGAAAACACTAAAATCTTATAGCATTTTCCTTCTAAAAAAGGAAACAAAGCGAGTTCTAAAACTGTTAGGTTCTCTTGCTGTGCCACTGCATATAAGAAAAACAGTGCTTTTGTTATGAATTAGGTAAGAATGAGGCCTTTTGAAAGAAAAGCTGATTGTGTTTTCAAACCATGGAGCTCCTTCATACTGGATTTCTCTCAGGAGATGGCTATTTACAAGTGATGTAAAGTGACCTCAACTTTCTGCTCACTCATTTGTCTTGAAATTTGTTTTGCAGCATGAATAATCAAAAGTGAAAAGTGATAGTCCCAGGAGGAGATTCTCATTTTAGTGTAATACACTATCAGTGTTTTTTTAGCACCTTAGAAACAGTCAGTTTCATAAGCATCAGGACACTGATGAATTTGGAGCACTATCTGCAAGCTCTGATTCACTGGCCACTCAAAGATTCTTTAGAAAAATCCTGCCACACACTGTCCCAGGTAGAGAAAGAAAGCTGTAATTCACCACAGGTTACACAGTGTCATTAAATCATTTTTATGTTTGGACCAATCCTTGTACTTTTCTGACTTGTAACCTCCAAAAAAAGGAACTATATTCTACATCCACTTGTTCAGTTTACTCAGAAATTTACTACAATTTCATTTATAAGTAAGAACAGACTAGCAGTTTTGTGGAAAACTTGGAGACACTTGACATAAAAGAAGCAAGACAGCTTTCCTTCTTGATCTCAATAAAATCCACCTGGGATATTTCAGCTTTAAAGAGAAATCGTAATTATGTTCATAGAAATTTTATACATTGGACAGAATATTTTTCTATGAACTGAGATACCAGTGTCATTATTTTTAGTTTGGGAAAATGCTGGGAAAGTGTGAAATAGGGGAAAAGGAAGTTTGCAGCCCCCTCCATAAATTCTCACCACTGGGTGAATGTTATCTGCCCCGAGGACACTTCAGAATATTTTATCTTCCAACATTAATTTCAAATAAGTAGCTTCTTTTTCATTTGTTTAAGAAGCATGAATGAAATATCAGAACTTTAGGTATATCTCATTAGTTTTGAGCTTTGGTGAAGGATATCCCTCAAAGGAACTTCACACAACCAAGAGGGTGGATAAGAACTTACATCTTCCCTCCTGAAAAAACATTGTCTAACTTTTACTTTGAGGAAGAAGGAAGCTCGAAGCTCTGCTCCAGCAGTTGCAGTAATGTTTGACTCTGCAACAGTCCCCCAAAACAACTAATTATGCATATCAATGGTTTGGAGCCCTTGAGTATGAATTTCTTTCTTTAGTTGCACAGTATGAAATGCAGGAGCAGCAGGTACTTGCAGCTTTCCCAATCCTCACCAAAAGGGAGGATCTTCAGGTCCTCCTATCTTCAGAGCAAGAATATTGGCATGTTGCCCTAGCTATGCCTGAGACAGCCCTCTTCTTACTCTGCCAGCAGCCCACTCAGTGCCTATCAGCCTCTCTCACTACAAAAACAGCATTATACAACAAAGAAAGAGTTGCTCTTGTTCTTTTTTACAGGCAATATCAACTTAAATAGCATTAAAAACAGACATAGAGGTGAATGGTCTTGGAGTATATTAGCAATGTCATTTGTCATTATTCTGATGGAATAGTTATTTATTTATTGTTGAGGCTTTTACTACAGCTCAGGAAACTGTATACCAAAAATGCACTTTTGGGGCCAATAATTCATATCAATATTGGGGCCAATACTCAGCTTCAGCTACAAGAAAACAGCAAGATCTCAACTGTTACATTATCCTCGTTTGTCACAGATGAATGTAATGACTATACCAGAGCTTGTAACTGTAGTGAATCTAACAAATTAATTTCACACCATCGTTGCTCTTCCACACAACTGTTATATTTTCACCCTTTTGTCTCAAAACATCTTCCAGCTGTCCAAAAATCATCTACTTCTCTTCTGCTAATGCCCTCCCCCTGCCAGCCTCACCATTCCAGCTTGACAGCTCTATTTTTATAACAGGGTGCAATTTTAACCATAACTCTGATTCTTCTTTATGTATTATTTACTAACCACATATCACTGACACACACACACTAAAGGAAAGGATTCTGTTCTGTGCTAGAAATTTTGTCACTTACAATACTGATCCAGCAAATTACCTCTCACCATTTCCCATGTGAGCAGATTATGGAAGAATTTTTCCTTTGTTAAATTTCAAGATTAGAGTGTTCATTAAATCATGCAGGAAGCTCCCATTCAAGTGCTGAAATACTGGTATTGTGGAATGGAGTCTGTGATTTTGGCCAATGCTCCTTTTATGTGTTTGTTTAAGTCTAACCATTAAAGTCACATATAAAACCACTTAAGCATCTTGGGTTAGAATTGTCCTAGTTTTACTGAATGTCATTCCCCTTAAAACAAGAGGGTAATACACAATGCAAAGAAGTACGGACTTCTGTTCTTGTCAAAGAAATCAGGCAGGGAAGTAGAAAGATAGATGATTAGGGAAGTTCCTCCTACACCTCTTCAGAGTATGTGGCAGAAGACTTATCCTTTCCCTTCTCTGGCTCCAGTGTAATATTAGATGTAGGCATATTTTTAAGGAAAATGATGAAATCCTCCATATTTGATTCTGGCAGCAACTCATGCAGAGGTAGGCTAGGGGGTAGAGGTGCAGCCCAGTAACTAGCTCTTGTCATCTGATAGATGCAGGGACAATAGGAAGAGAGATCATTTCCCTCCCTCCTCTTGCCTCATTGTAGTACCTCCTCAAAACAAAGGAGTCCTGTTCTTTCTTCCCCTTTTTGTTATTCTTTGCTATGCGATATCCAAAAGGGATATGCAGAGTACTGTTTGTCTCTTTCAGGCTACATTATATGGGGAAGCTTGGCTTCCTATAATGCAGAGTAGCAGAAAGCAACATTAGACAAAAGTGGCATGGAATTCTAGTGCTGGGGCTATGACACTTTTAATATTACTGCCTGTAGAAAATTGGTCAGTGGCCTACAGAAAAGTTTCACAAGGAATGTTATCAAAACTCTGCGCACCTAGGTCACTGCTGATTGATTGAAAGACAGAATGGAGAAGGAAAGTAAATGAAACACCAAACTGCATGACTCTATAGGGCACCTGAAGCATTTGCAAGCTGATTGAGTTCTCATTAACAGTGTCCCATTACCTGGTACCTGCAGCTAACCCATGCCACAGCTGTAGGTTGTCATCCCAGCCCCCTCATAGTGCTCTTCCTCTCCATATTCCTGACCTAGACTGATCTTGTCCCAGCCATTGTCATCATAACAAAAAGAAATAAAAAGAATAAACCAAGGTGTAGCAAAGGAATGCCAGTGGTTTGCTTTTGCCGTTATTCCCTCAAGATATTGAAGTATACAAGGTCCTGTTCAAAGGACCTTGCATGAAAATACTCTTAACATAGAGTTCACATTCTGGGGAAAGAACATCTCTTTTAAAAAATTATCTGTTGTTGATAACACAGACACTTGAACAAGGAAACAAATTCAGTCTTGTTAGGTGTATTGTATAGCTCTCATCATGATCACTGCAGCACATGAAAAGGAAGCTACATTTTTCTTAGACACACTGGGAAAGAAATAAGAAAAAAGTTATCAAACTGAAGCTTTTTATTACAATGACAAATAATAAAATCTCTGTTGAAAAGATGTTCAGGCATGTACCTGAGGACAGAATTTGCTATGCTAAGTTTTAACGTTTTGGGTCTGACTTAGACCTAGCCAAGTAATGCCTTCCAGTGCAAAACACAATTATTTAAAGGAATTTATGACAGCTGAATATGTACCCAGGCCAGGCAACAATTACAGGAACCTTGGTTGTTTGATTTGTTTCTTAAGAGTAATTTAAAATAAAATTAAATTGTTACCTACAATGTTTATTATTCTGATTATTCTGGACCAGGTATCTGCTCACTCCTTTCAAAATCCCTAGTGTTTTTCCTTTGTCTTTTGGCATTTTACTTTAACACTGTTATTCCAAAATAAACATCTCCAGTCTTCCACTTCATCAGTTTCAATTATCCAAAATATTGCAGGGCTAGCTTGTTGGCCTAAGGCATTATGAATTATTTGAGAATATCACCACATTTTTATATAAGCTGAAAAAAATAGTGACAGGTAATTAGTAATTTAGCATGGATTCCTTTTTTGTTCTTCAACACTCCCATGTTCCTGGCCTACTTCCTTCGAGCTGGAAGTGCTGAAAACAGATGATATGTCTATTACTACATTTAAACCAGTGTCTTCGTTTTGAAAGACAGGTATCTGCCAGGGAAAGCTGGAGTTTCCCTTGGAATAGAGAATGTAAACCCCTCACCCCCTCCAAATTATGATTTTGCAATGACAGGTTTTCAGGCAACAAATTGGGAATAAGAATAACAGTTCTTTACTAGGAATATTAACAATACAAATGTAGTAGGAAAAAAACCCCAAACAAACCAGCAAACAAACAAACAGCAATCCTAGAAAACCCTGACAGAGTCAGAGCTATAACCTGACACCCTGTTGGTCAGGGTGTTGGAAGNGTTCCATAACCCAAGGCAACCAGAAAAAATCTTATGCACCAGGGATTAAATATATGGCCCCTCTAAGTGAAGCAGCAGTTACAAAGTGACTGCTCGGAGTTATAGTTAGAGTTTTTTCATCACCATTCAGCATCAGAAAAGAATGAGAAAAGGAATGTGGAAAGAAGAGGTGTATGAGATGGAAAGCATCATCGAAGACATCACAGTTCACTTGTAGAAGTCCTTTAATGCACCAGTGAATCCAATGTGGTCATAATTCTAAATTTTGTGGAAAAACATCCAAAGTCTTGTTCTGGTAACGTGTGAAAACAGAGTCACTTAGGTTAGTCTTCATCTCAGTTTTATTCCAAATTCCCTAACCCTAACCCTTGCACATTTTATTCCTCCACTTAAGCGGTAGGGATGGAACCTTGCAAATCTGTGCTATTGGAATTTTCTGTCAGATTTTATTTTTAACATTCATGCTGTTTTGTGACAAAGATGTTTCTCAACAGAGCTGAGAATATTCCAAGATTTTATACATATATATACATGAAAAATCATTTAGTCTTCATCTTTCTATAAAATATATTGCCTTTGATTTCTGCTTTCTCTTTGGTTTAGAAGGATTTCATATTCTCTCCATCATGAAACCTCCCTCTGCCATCTCCATTCACATCCTTTGATTTCATCCTACCACCCAACCCATATTCTTCTCACACCCATAATCTGCCACACTTCCTGTGATATTTTGTCTCTTGCTTACTTTTTGCTGCTGCAATTCTCAAGATTAGAAAGCCTTTTCCCTCAAACATTCTGATGTGATGTTATGCATCTCCACTCTCTAGGTTTTCTTTCTATCCATCAAATGATGACACCAGCTGTAGGACAGCATGAACTGCCCTCAAAAAGGACCACTTTGACCCTGTTGTTTACAGAGGGATTCTGACTTAAACTGGTGGCTTACCAGTACATGCTGGAAACTGAGATGCTTGCATTTTTCAGTGAGAGTTGGGTATCCCAAGCAATTCCCAGTAGTCCTTTCTCTATGTTTTCTCATTCTGGCCTTCACTTTTCTAAAAATATCTTCATACATAATGGAAAGATTTGTAAAGAATGTTAGTTGTTTTTACATGCATAGGGAGAAATGTTTTATATGAGTAAACCAATGTTTTTTACACTCAAAATGTTCATGTGTGGTTTTGCAGCAATATAAACTATTGACACCTCACTGTGCCCTTGGTTTTATTCTTTCATCTGTGATTTTTCAGTTTGATTAAGTACACAAGTGAGTTGTCAATGATTCACTATCTACAGCTGTGAATTACACTATATATTTAATGTAACTATGCTAACATTTACTGGTCTTCTTTTCTGATTTAGCATGAGTTTTAATTTATTTTAAGTGATTTCTCCACGCAGGATGCTCTTCATCCATTTATTACATCAATTATGCATGGCCAGCCAATGGTTTAAACCTAAGTGGGTAAGCAGTTTACAGTTTTTAAGAAGATTTAAATGATGGCACACTGTGTTGTGGCTTGTGTAATGCTGATTTCCTCTTGGAAAGTAAGAGAACAGAGAACATCAGTACATTCACAGCTACACATTAAAAACCATGTTCAGATTGTCAGAAAAAAAAAGCATAGACTAAAGCTCAGGTAATGTGTTTCATAAGCTATTTTTTTTTTCCTGAAAAATCTGCTGAAAAGGAACTCAAACGATCTCAAAGTTATGTTGTGTGCACTTCTTAAATGGATTACTTGAGCTCAACAGTCTTTTTTTGAAGTGTTAAATATTAAAACCTTTAAAAGTTGCAATTTATTGAAAGAATTATGTCGGGCTCTACTTCATGTTTCAGCACAGTAAAATGTCTGTTTCATGATGCCAGTTCTTTCTGATGGGAATAAAAGTCTAGAAGGTCACTAACATTCAACCTTTTTTAACTTTTGGCTTAGAAGTTGGAAGTGGTGAGATATTGAAGAGGTTTTTATGAGTTGTTGCAATGGTGTCGCCCAGAACTACCTCACAAAGGTTAGGAAATTCAGCCTAAAATCAAGACTCATACTTGGATGGCTTTTCTGACCTAACTCTGGTACTGTAGTTGTAATCAATGGTTCTTTTGAAAACTCAGAACATTCCCCTAAAACCAAAATGGAAGATGCCACAGAAAACAGGGACTCAAGAGATAATAAAGGAAGAGGAGCTTCCTCCTGACAAATGCTGCCAGTTTGTTCCTCCTCTTGCTATTCAGCTATTCTTCAAGGAAGAATAACTTAGCTTAGAATTCCTCCTTTGTGAAAAAGAAAGCAAAGAAACAATCTGGAAACCCAGTGTTATGGGGAAAAAAACCCCAAACAACCCAAAAAACATATTCTCTAAATGCTTATTTGACTACAAATCTCTTCAAATAAGTATGAGTGAGGCAAATTCTGAGCCTCATGTTAACCACTGTAATTCCTTTGAAAATAATGACAATTGTTTTGATTTAACCCCAGCCAGTAACCAAGCCCCACACAGCCACTCGCTCAGCCCCCTCCCAGAAGAATTGGGTAGAGAATCAGAAGAGTAAGAATGAGAAAACTCATGGGTTCAGACAAAGACACCTCAACACATAAAACAAAAGCCACTAACACAAGTAAAGCAAAACCTCTCTTCCCGTGGGTAGAAAGGTGTTCAGCCATCCCCAGGAAAGCAAGGCTCCATCATGCATAAAAGTGGGTTGGGAAGACAAATGCCACCACTTGAAATGTCTTCCCCTCCCTTCTTATTCCCCTAACTTCATATGTTAATTATGATTCCACACAGTCTGGACTATCCCTTAGGTCTGTTTTTGTCAGATGTCCTGGCTGTGTCCCCTCCCAACTCCTTGTGCACCCCCAGCCTTGCTGCTGATGGGTGGAGCGTGAGGCAAAAAAGGCCTTGACTGTGTAAGCACTGCTCAGCACTAAGAAAAGCAACCTTGTGCTATCATCCTTGATTTCAGCACAAATCCAAAACCACAGCCCCATCCTAGCTGCCATGAAGAAAATTAACCAGTCAAAACCAGCACCCAATTTAAATAAGAAAAAACTCCCAAGCAATTTCTTCCCTTTCCCATTTCCAAAGAAGACATACTACTTGAAAAAATTTGTGTTTTCTCTTCCCCCACTACACACAACCTTCCCCTACTTCTCATTTTCTTAGGATTCCAAAAACTGGAAAGAAAATGAATTAAATGTTCTCTCCAAAATCTCCTTAGCTACCCATCTTTATGAAAGGGAAAGTTTATGTCTTTCACCTGCTCCTTCAGAAGCTAACTTGGTGACTTCCTCTGAAAACCTGTAAGCACTGAGGAGAGAGGGTGATGATCTTGTGTGCATAGCAAATTAAATGCAAGGACTTAGGTGCTTGGTTCCTCACTAGGTCAGTCCTCTATGTCTACATTTTCAGTCCTATTTTCTATGGTTCCCAGAATTGTTTGGGTTTTTATCTTCTTTAAACCACATAACAAAAATATCTGCTTCTGTGTAACATTTTTCTGTACAACACAGCATCCACCACAATGCTTTACTAGAAAGGAAGAAAGGTTGCCAGGTGAAGCTGATTTTAATCTTTTCCTCCATAGCTCCTGTGCTTCACAAACAAATTCACAAGGAGAGAGCCTTTTATTTTTCCTTTTGGAAATACATTATGGAGAACTTTTTTCTCTTAAGTTTTCATTTTCTCTACCAGACTTCTCATAGACTACTCAAATACATTGGGTGCAAGAAATGCTGAACTGAAATCTTACCTCTCATGGATTTAGTAAAGGCCCTGCAAGATGCTGTTACCAGGACCTTTTATAAAGATTTCTCCTTCAGTCTTTAGGTAGAGATAACTGCTTCATCCTCTCTTTATAAATTTTTTCAACAGAAGTAGCACACAGTTTTTATTTAAATGTCTACAGTGCCACCCATGTTTCTTCTTTCCCAGAACAGTGCCCTACAGCTACAGGTTTTTAAACTACACAGAGGTCAGGGAGAGAGATGAGAGAAAGGGAGAGTGAGGAGTTGACTTCCACAGCTCGTATGAAACCCCAACACTTCACAGGAGATAATGAAAAATTTTGGGGTCAAAAAAATAGCTCAAGAGCAAGGAAGGCATGTATCTGTGGCTTAATCACTAAATCCCCCTTAAAATCCACTGATTCCTGGAATGCTACGTTTCTTGGGTGCATTATGCATTTTTTATTAGACATTCATCAGACGAAATGTAAACCAATCAAAGGAATGTGCTGTAGTACCCTCTGCCGTGGACCACCTTGCTCTTCAGGTTTTGTTCTCCCAGTTGCACCACTCTTATGTTCCCTCACTTTGACTCTCTGACTTACATTTCCTGATGCCCTCTTTTATTTGAGAGGCATTGATGAGAGGCAGAACCCAGACCTGCCTCTGCACTTGTGATGCCAGCACTCAGCTGTCAGCGTCAGCTAAAAGATACCCTAAGGTAAGCATACTAAAGAAATGCTAGAGAACCTGAATTTGTCTGAGTTTTGCACTGAGTTAGACCTATCAGTGATTTTTCCCTCTTGAGCTGACACGTGGGTGACTCATTCATACTACCTTGCTAGGTTGAATGACAGGAGCTAGGCACTGAGAGGCTCTGGTTTTTCAAACGGAGGACTGTTCTTGGCAATAACAGCAACCTGGCAGTACCTTGCATTAACAGTTACCTAACCGTAACCCAGGCAACCTGAGAACATTGGTAGCCCGCTAATTAGTAAATAATAAGCAGCTCTAGCCCTTTCAGGAATCCCAGAGTGGTTAGTCGTGGCTTGAATAAATAAGACTTCATATACTGGGTGCTAAATTTCAGGTTTTAGTGAATATGGGACTGAGGCTTTGTCTGTCAGGAGATTCATCCACACTGAGACAGGATGGGGGTAGATGCTGTTCTGTCTTGCCCACACTAAAGTCTCCTGGCAATTCTCTCTCTGAGCTCTGCATCCCAGATTGGTTCTGCCCATCGCTCAATGCCTGGTGGAGGTGCCTACAGCAGGAGTCTTATTTCAGCTTGGCCCCTCCAGACTCAACACATGAGCAGGTGGACCATGGGACACTTCCAAATGGGAAACAATTTGGAGTGACAGTCTAATTAATTCATAGCCATTGCTGCTTTTGTCTCATTTCCCTGAATTAGGAGAAAATGTTACATGTAAAACATGCAATTTATGTAACTTATAAGTTCCTCATGTAACTTATGAGGAAGCTTGTTGAGTATGGTCTAATGTTTAATCTCGTGAACTTCTCTTAATCAAATATAAATCAATAAATTCTTAAATGAATTATAGTGTGATTTATATAGTGTGATTTGTTGCTCCCAGATCTGATCCCCTCCAGAATATACCTGAAAGTTTTGACTAGTGGGCTACAGTGAGTCAGTTGAAGTTTTCCTCTGCTGCTTAAAATGTTTTTGTTTTCAAAATACATTATAGAAATATTTCTAATGTCCACTATTAAGCAGAGTCTTTATGCTTTCCAGTGTTTCAGTATTTTTAAAGATGCTGAGGAAAATGTCCCTCTAAATCAAGAAAGCTCTGATTTTTAGTTCTGTTTTTTGTTTGGGTTGGGGTTTTTTCGGGGGTTTTTTTTTTTTTTTGGTTGGTTGGTTGGTTGGTTGGTTTTGTTTGGGTTGTTTTGTTTTTGTTTTTGGTTTGGTTTTTTTTTGTTTGTTTTGTTTTGCTTTGCTTTTGTTTTGTTTTTTTTTCAGGATTAATGCACGGGACGCATGCAATTACTTCAGACTTGGGACAACAGGGCTGTTTCTCTGAGATGTTGGTAAACTGATGATATCAAGTGAATATTAATTGGGCACTGAAGCATAACTCTTTAATTGCATCATGGAGTCTATGGAAATCCTGTAACTGGTCATAAACTGCAAAGGAGGGGGTGGCATCTGCTTCCTCTCTTGTTGTGTTCTTGTTATTGTCATGTCCCATCCCTTTCCCATCACTGCCAAAGTTACTCATTGAAGCTGAGCAGAAGATATATGGTCAGTAAGTAGCAAACGAAATTTGAGTTTCCTTCACTGCAATCATTGTGTGTGTGTTGGTTTTTTCTGTCTGTTTCCTATTGCCTTGCTAATGAGGCAGTGTCCAAGCAGTGCCCCTCACAAATGAGAGCTGGCCTGAGGCAGCTGCTTTGCCAAGTCCTCGTGCTTCCTTAGGTCACTTGTATTTTGTGTCTGCCCTTTAGGGTTCCTTTCTCCAGACATCCCAGACTGACTGTACACTGTGTGCCCCTTAGATCATCTTTTGTGTCTGAGAATATAAAACACTCTTAAACCAAATTAACTCTAAAATGCTGCTTGCACTAGAAGCAGCATTTCTTTGTCTTCCTTCAGTTCTCTTTCATAAAATGTAATGATCATAGTAAGAATCAGAGCAGTATAGAACCAGCCCTTACTTCTTCATCATAATTATGGTTATTAATGCATTTGGGTTGAGAAAACAAAGGATTTATACATCTGTGAGTTTAGCATGAGTTGTGGAGCAGGATTCGGAAGCCAGTTTGAGGATGAATGGAGAAAACCCTTAGGTCTTTATCTGACCTCAAGCTGCACTCCAGGACCTGTATACACAAATCAGAGCTGTAAACATTGATATTTCCATTTGGAAACTTTATCTCTCTTTAATCTTTTTTCCTGTTGTTGCATTGATTTTTATGAAAAAATCCCTAAACAAATTGGGGTGGGTCTATGAGGATTCTTCTTTTCTTTGTGTTAGAGCCAGGATTAATGCACGGGACGCAGTTTTCGTGTTTAGACTCAGATGTTTATTAATTCTTATCTAAAATACAGTCTCATGAGTTGTGAGTTCTAGCTAACAAGGTAGGAAATGGCAGAACCTCTAACTCTTTCCAAGGTCTTTTAAGCTATAATTATCCAATAACAAGATAACACCTTTATTATTTATACTTTTGACCCAATAATTGACCACTCAAGGTTCACAATGTGGACCTTTTCACCCAATAAGAAAAAACCACCTGAAACTATGAAGAAGACGGAAGAAGAAGGTGAAGAAGAAAGACTCAGACAACACCCAGAATCCTCCATCTTGCCCCACATATATACTAAAATCTTAAAATCTAAGTTTCCAGAATTCCAACATAGATCAGCTTTTTGTTTTTCATGTCCAGCTAGAGACAACACTCTAGTGAAAAAGGAAAACAATGCTTCAGACATTTCTTCATGGTGCAAGCCTATGACCTGTAATCACTAAATTATGGTGCACGAAGAGGAAAATCACAGATTCTGTTATAAATGCAAGACGCAAGGAGCCAGACAGGCAGCAGAAGCAGGAGTCTGGATTCTGCTTCCAGGACTGCTTCTGTGCTTGGGCAACTATTGAATATGACTTGCCTGAGTATTTTTGAAAGCAGATTCTGGAACTCTCTTCTGTAAGGGGTCTGCAGATATCACAGAGCTGCTACTCAATGCTGCTACTCACTGCTGCTACTCACTGCTACTTCTCACTGCTTTTCTCTGTGGCCAAAAATGTGTAGTGCTGTAATTCAGCTCCAAGAAAAAATGGAGTGGTCCCTTAACATACTCTAGGTTTCAGCAGGTGGCTAAGGCACTCTTCTGAGCAAGTGTCTTGGGTTATGGAACCAAAAATGTGTATTCTATTTCATTTGTTGAAAGCAGTTGGGGAAGTGTTTTTCTTTCTCTCTTGTAACTCTGGGGGGGAGGAGGGCAGATGCCTTCTGATAATGGGCCAGCTGTTCAAACCAGGTGGGGCAGTGTTTCTTATCTCTTTCACCACCTGTCCTCCCTCCAGGGGAATATCTTCTGCTAATGGGCCATTAAGGCTCACCAAGCCATCTTCCACAAGCTATCATCCCATTGTGAGATGCTCNCAGATACCTGTCTTTCAAAACCAAGATAGCAAGGTTTAGGCCAAATCCCTTTGAATAGAAAGTCGCCATCTTTCATACTCTATATATTTGGATGCATCATCAGTTTATTATTACAGACACGGATAGGTTCACCACCTTCTTCAGACTTAAGTTTTATTTCTGATCTATTTTTTCACACATTTCATTACTTTTCAAAAAGTCAAATGCAGGTATGTGTAATATATAAACAGTCATCTTTAGCTCTTATTATTTTTTCTGCTTTTCTCCTGACATAGTTTACTGTACTGTAAGAAGTAATTAGATACTGAATTGATTTTTGCTTCTATATTTGATCATTCATAATAAGAAATCAAGCTTATCCAATACAGTGTTCAGAAATTTCAGATAAACCTGCTTAGGAGTAGCATTGCACTTGATAGTATCCTTGACCACGGTTCAGCTATCACACAGTAGTGCTTCAACTGATTTATAATGCTAAAATCTGATGGATTCTGTTTGGAAATTTTGACAGGGCATTCCTGACATGAAAGTTGATATGAGAACTTCTACTGTAAGTTCATTTAAATTGTAGCATATAGAAGTGTCATTATAAAGAGCTATGGGCTAAACTGAAATAAGTAGGTGTGTGCAAGGTCAAAGTTCTGGAGAAGCATTTTTTAACAAAGATTTTTATTTTTTTATCTTAGAAAACAAAGAAATGAAAAATTCCAGAACAAAATAAAGAAATTCAAGGTCACATGCTGTCTGGCATGTGAACTTCCCCCATGTGTTTCATGCCCTTGTCTAGCTGTGTGCTAAAACATTTGATTTCAGCTGGGGTTCCTTCTATCCCCATGTGACTCTTATGTGACTTAGGCTACAAAACCACAAAAAATTTTATTTAAACAACTTTGAATGGCTCCAAAACGTTGTAAATTAGGTAAAATCTACATTTTAATTTCTTACTATGATTGTTAGAGAAGCCAGCTTGTGATCCATTCTTTTTAACACTGTTGTAGCAGATGAGTATGGAAGTCAGTGACCTACATAATTCAACCTCAGTATCCAGGATATCATCCCAAGTTTTAGAATGGTGTGGTTTGCGAAAGCTTTTGCATTTTGTTAAGTCATCATCATAACTTTTTAAGGGGAGAATTACATCAGACATGCTTAAGAGTCAGTTCTGATGAATTAGCAATTGGTGTGATTCCCCATGAGCATTAAATGTAGCAAAATGTATTTTCCATCTTGGCAAACAAGCCTGGCATTTTTGCAGAATCAACGTCCTCACTGCAAGTTTTTTTAAGATTAGTTTTGCATGTGAAGTTCCACAGAAGAGACATATTTTCATATATCATCAGATGTAATATTTTCAAACAGTGGTTTAATAAATATTTGTAAGAGGATAAAAAGGAATGCTGTAGCTTTGTCATCTTTTACTCCTTAAATTAATGCCATCCTGTGCTGTAATCCAAAGTTTTTCAAAAATTCCATATAGGAGGATTGATATAAAAAAATGCATATTTAAACAGTTGCAGTATTATATGTATGGTCTCAAGAAAGTGATTCTGGAAATGTTGCTTTCCTTTGCTTTTTTATTTTCCTGAAAAATAGTGTTATTTCACAGGTTTTACTATTTGATTTTTTGTGTTTCATGTATTTTGAAGAGGAAGAATGGGAATCAAACCTAAGAAAAACTATTTCAACAGAATATTGTTGCTCAGTTTGCTCAAATCAATTGTTCAAACCCATTGGATTGTTTATGAAGGATATAAGAGCTAACAACAGTGTCCCTCTAGATTTATAATGTGGGAAACTTCTCTGAAAGATCTGGACTGTGCAGGAGAATCAGGTTTACTTCTTACCACATTAGGTATAGTGTTTATTTATAGAAACAGAGTAACTGAGGTTTGTGTTCCTTCCACAGCAATCAAGCACAATTTTAAAGACAGAAACAATTGACAGGATCGATTAGCTGGTTTAAGAAAGGATCAGTTGGATTCAGCATCATGCCACCTAAGTGTAATTAAGCCCTGCTAGAACTGGTATTTATATGTGTCAAACTGACATGATGCTGAACTGAATTTGCTTTTTATTTGCTTTACAAAACCACACTGAAGCTGACTGTGTCCAGCTCTAGATGTAATAACACTCTTGACAAATCTGAAGGGAAAAATTCACAAACCAATAAATGGAATTGCATCTTGTTTAAAAATGCACCAGTAAAGATTGTGAGCATGTTTTAGTTTGCCTCTGTCTTGTTAATTTGGAATGATAATGGCAAAAACCTTTTCCTGTCTTTAAAAATCTGTGAAAAACCCCTTTTCTTGAGAAGTACAGATCCTAATCCCTCACCTTCATTGTACATTTTTTAAAAATCCATTCCTCCTTCATCTGATGCTCCCAACCTCTCTTCTTAATTTGCATGTGGGCTCTATGGGTGTGACAGATGTCACACAATACCCACTCAACTCAGCGGAGTGCCACTCACAGGGGGTGCAGTTGCCCAAGCACAGACCCTTTGTGCCAGGTGAGATGCTGTAAGGTGCCCTGCAAGCCTACAGCCACGGCCCCAGGAGGGAAGGAATCTCCAGTTGATTCATTTTAACTGAGATTGGCTCAGCTGGTCAGAGCATGCTGTATATCACACCAAGGTTGTGGATTTGATCCTGTATGGACCATTGACTTAAGAGTTGGACCTTGATGATCCTTGTGGGTCCCTTCCAACTCAGAGTCTTCTGTCATTCTGTGATGTTCCTACTGCAATTCCCCCATCTTTGGCCACGGAGGTTTACTCTAACTGCCTGTCTTGACACTATTGACCCCATCCCCTCTGATCAGTAAATGGCTTTGGGGGCAGAATTAAAATATCTTACCTGTATGTGCATATACACTGCACACTTTTGTTGGAACACTGCTGAACTCAGTGGAGTTTACATACCTATGCAGCAGAACAAAATGTGTTAAAATTGGTATATCCTGTAAATCCCCAGAATCTCTTTGGCTCAGCACATGAAGCTGTATGCTTCAGAGAACTGCTTCAGATCTGTGTCAAGGCTTCTATCTATGAAAGTCTCATATAATCACAAAACTGCATAAATTTCAGATAAAATGATGCGTTCTGTTTCTGGAGGGGTTTTTACCTAAATACCATGTTTGTGAATAGAGATTTACAAGCCAGCAACCTTGATAAGCCTTTGAAAGTTTTTGGAAACTTGTCGTTCTATGTCTTGGCCAAAAACAACTTCATCATTCAGACTTTTTTTTTTTTTTTTTAACTTAATATCTTCCCTATGTCAGATGGTCTCTAGTATCCAGTTTGGTGTTTTAAAAGAAGACCAGAGACTGATGATGTAACCAGCCCTGTAGATGTTGATGTTCTTGGCAGACTCTAGCTGAGCTTCTGCTGCAGATAGGAGTAGGTGGGACAACTCTCAAAATGGCCCTAAAAGCAGGTATGTGGGAGATGGTGATGCCTTCCAAGGTGAAAAGGAGAGGTGATGCAATCACAGCTCTAAACATCAGCAGGGAAGGCAGATAATGTTCCCTCAGAGACTGCCTTTGGAGACATTCAGGAAAGTTCAGATAGATTAACTAGAGCTATAAAGATAAATCTCATAAGTAGAAGACAGAAATTAAGGGCAGGCTTGTTGAGCTGAAGAAGCACATGGGATGGCAGGAGACTTGACTTCTGTTTCTGCCTCTGGCACTGACCTTCTGCACGACCACCCTAGCTGGATTTTGTCACACTTCTTTCATAAAAATGGAATATTTGCCTACCCTGAAAACAGTTTGAGATATATCTAACATTATTATTGATTTGTTATTTTATGGATACTCTATTGCAAAGTAGAATTTATTCAGTGCCTTGGAACTTTATGAGATGTTCTTGTCACATATAAGGAGGAAGGACAGGAAACCTGTTTCTAAAGATGTTTACTTCTGGCTTAGTGTCTGGGCCCATTCATAGATAATGAATATTTCTGTGAATCAGTTCATCTCCTCTGAAAGCACATGCCTTAAAGCCATCACATCATTCATGTCCTAAAGTTGCTTTTTATCCCCCCACTGACCATAAAGAACACCTCAAAGGGCCAGCTTATAGCTGACATTGTACATTAGGTGAAATTAATTCCACCTTCTGAATTAAATTTACCAAGCGTGTCAAGACACTGCTTGTTCACATAGCACCAGAATTAATGTATTTTCCAGGAAAATTGTGCTATCCTCTCTATTAACTCCCTAATTTTCTCCAAAAATGGGGTAAGATGGGTAGTTGTTCATCTTAACTGTTTTAAAATTGAACAGTATTTGCCTTTTGAGCAGTGTTTGCCTTTTGAAATTTGTTTAATTATGTGATCAACCTCTTCTTTCTGACTCTCATGCAAACATAGGAAGTTGCCCACTCTGATTGATTTCTATGTGTTCTGCTTATCCCTAAATCCAGGTAATGATGGATTAACTAGAAATCAGAAGTAATATGGGAAATACTATCATTAAAAAAAAAAAAAAGAAAGAAAGAAAAAAAAAGAAAAAAAAAGGTGTGTTTCATTTCTTCTTTAGCCTGATTGAACACTGTTAAAATGGATCAATAAGTGCTGCATCTCTATATCCAAGCCATATACCAGAAGTCCCTATGCTGCAGTGTTTGAAATGCTTAGAACATATTACTGTGTTGTTGAGAATGCTGGTTTTGAGAAGGTACTTTCAAAACTATCAAATCTCCCCATGAGATCATGGACAGATAAATGATCTTATTCTCTGTAGTCTCTTCTCCCCGTGCTGTCACAACATACACCTAAGTTTTGTTAGCAATGCTCTTGGCTGCAGTGCAGGACTCATGGTCACATGCCTGCAAACATATGTTTTCACTAATGCTGTGTTCCTTTACTCACTTCTGCTGACGTCTCAAAGCTCAACTTTAACTGGGATGTGGAGGCTTGTCCTATGTATTTCAGTTATCCCTTGTGTTGTGTGGTGTCTTCACAGAACAGGATTAATGGTGTTGCCAGGATTAGTGATGTTGCCAGAGGGAGATGCCAGTTTCTACCCTGGACAATCAGGCATACTTTAAAAGCCATGGACACTTCTCAGAAGTGCTGGAAGTGTTTTTGTGTTCTGTGGTTCATCAGATTCCGATAATTATGCCATTAGTAGTGCCAGGTTTTATGCTGTTTGAAATAAGGTCATAGAGTTGACTTCTTTTATCAGTTATGGTCCCAATATTGTATTTTAGGTACTGAAACATTGTTTTTAAAGAATTTTGCAGCATATGCTATTAAAAAGGTTGCATTGCAGAGGTTCTGAAGCATGGAAAGAGCAAAGCCAGCAGCCAAGCTTTCCAAAAAGAAAAGGTTAGCTAAAATTGCAAGTTCCTCTCACTGAAATATCTTGCCAAGAAGTCACAGACATACAACACATGACCAAGTGAAAAAGTGATTATGAGGGTTATAATGGCAGCCCTGAATCTATAATGCATAATGCATTCATCCCAAGATGCATTTGTGCATCTGTTAAGGTATTTTACTAGTGGTGTAAGAGCTTTTAAAACCATTTTCTGAATTGTTTAGCTCATTTGCAGTGCTTAATTGATATTTTATAATTTTGTCCTTATTACTTTTTGACATTAAGCCATGACACAATGGATGAATCTATTGTAGTGACAGCTGTTCCAGCTTCCGTTCGTGATTCATCCCTTTGAGCCCTGTCATAATTTCTGCATATTTCTTTGTGCCCTCTTCTGCCTTTGCAGTGTCCCTGTGACACTCAGTTGGCCCTAACTAGGCACGACAACGTGTCTGAGTTTGGGATTTTTTCCCTAGAGAAACGTATAATCTAGAATGTTGACTTACATCCTTTGATGAGAAGTAATTTCTTTTCATTTCTGTTTTTCCTCTTGTTGTATGAGCAGCATTCTGCACCAATTTGTCTTTGATCTCTGTGACACTCAAGTAACCCCCAGACAGCTCCTCACTGAGTGTATTTCTTCCCTTGCCAAATTTATGAAAAATAAAACCAGATTTTTCTTGATCTCCAGTGGTGGGAGTGAAAAGAGATTCTGCTCCAGTGATCCATTTCCACCCTCACCTATCTAGGGCTGCTCATGCTGATTTAAATGATGGCTGATGCTGCTCTTTTGCCATCTGAATTTTAATTGCTCCTCCAACCCGCCGCATGTCTCTGCTGTATTTACAGAGAACATCAAGCCCTACCTGCTGCATCTGGCTTTTCAGCATAAAACCTATCTCAATTTCAAAATTAGTCTTTTTCTTTGTGCGTGTATTTTTTTTTTCCCAAAATACAACAACTCCAAATTGCCAGATGCTTCCCACAGCAATCTATACCAGTGACACACAAGAATATAATGGATGGGAAAAGCTGAGTTATTAGAGTGACACTTGCTTGGCTCCTGTAGAACGTACTCTCTATACAGTGGAAATTAGTAGAGATCCTGTCAGCATGATTAAGTCATTTGTAAGTAGGGAGAAAAATAAAGCTGTATAATTCTCCATTTATCATCTTGCTGAGCTGTTTCCTCCCACAGTAGTGATACCACCAGCACAAAGCCCTTCAGACAGATCTTTATCCTCACCAGAACAATGCTCTCTGAGCTTGTTGCTAACCCCTTGTTTCTGTCTCCTCTGAGGTACAGCATTTTTTTCCCCCCAGTCAGTGTAGATTATGTTCACTGCTTCACACCTCTCAGCTTTATGAATTATTTCCTTTAAAAATAGCTCCAGCAGATATGTCAGCCATGATTTATTCTGTATGATATTATAACAAATTGCTTTCATGAGCAGATACTTTGCCAGGCATTTTGTGGCCTCTAGGTCTGAGTCTCTCAGTGCTCATCCCAGTGTAAAATGAGCACCACTGAATTCCTGTACCACTGATAGGCACAGGGGTAAAACCAGCACCTTTGTAAACAGGACAAGATCTAAAGTTACCTTTTTGAAAGGTGATAAGTGATTTGGAGAATAAAATTTAAGGATGCATGAAACAAAACTTCAAGGAGTCATGATATGACAAAGGACAAAAAGCCAAGTGTGTATTTTTTAGTGGATTAAAGAAATACCAGCCAGTCCATCGCTTAAATTATTCAGTGAAGGACATTATTCCTGCATAAGATACTGGAGAACATGATTGCAAAATCCCACTGCTGTTCCCAGCTGTTAATATTACAGAGCCCCCACCCCTACTCCTTTTCCAGCATTGAAACTCTTGCTGACCTTGACAAGAGCAGGTTTGTACTCTAACAAGAACTGCTTTGAACTGTTTGAGTCTAATTTATCTTCTTTATTTCACTGTACTGGAAAGTAAATAAGTACTTAGAGGTCTAAATAAAGCACCACACTTATCAGATTAAAAAAAATGATTGATGATTGATTGATTGATGCATTATTTCCTAATAGCAAATGGACTGGTGGAAAGTTGTGCAGACTGGAAGAGATCAGTTCAAATTTTAAAAACACAGGGACAGGAGCAGTTCATAGGAAAAAAAATGTATTGTGGTAAACAAGAACAGAGAGCAGAGACAGAAGTGAATGAATGTCATGAGAGCGCCCCTCAGTGTATGAGGGTTTTGAATCTGAGAGAGAAGAGCACTCAGGAAGCTGGTGGCTTGTGATGATGCAGCTCTGACAGCCCCTACAGAGAGTGCCTTCCAATTAATTGTGCTGTGAGGAGAGGTCTTTACATTGGGCGATGGGCCATGACTGCATCATGGTGCCATAATGCACCTTCTGAGTAACCAGTCTCTCCAATCTCTGCACCTGAGGGAGCAGAAGAGGAGGTGGGAAGAGTGTAAAAATGAATGGGATGACAGAAGTTAATGCCGGCCTTTCTCATAAGTTTGTTCCACAGTGGAAGCTCTTAGCTGCCAGACTGAATATTAAGATTACCAAAGCAATGTGTTATTCTGCTGTATAGAGCTGGGGGGATGCAGAAGGATGAGGGGTCTGAGTCAGTAAAGTCATCTCTACCTTTAGAAAGCTGCATTTCTCACAATAAATTACTGGGCAAAACACAAAGAAGTATCAAATTGTTCATTAAAGATGTTTTAATATATATCTATCAATATCAATATTCCTGTCATTCTTTATCATTGTTTGAATGATGTTCTCATGTCCCAAGGTATAGAATATATTTTTAAGGAAATTTCCCAAGTTTGCTCCTCATTACATCTTTATACAATTACAGTGTCCTTTTTTGCTCAAAAATTGTCCAATCAAAATACAGGTTATAGCCCAATAACCTTTGTGTGAGTCCTGATCCTTATTATCTTGCTCAAATGTACTCCTGTTTCCTCTCTGTGACTAACAAGTTTCCTCTGAAACCTGCCCAGTTGCTTCCCTCTGTATATTCCTTTATGGTGACAGAAAATGTCCCTGTCCTGATGGTTGGCACAAAGCTGCTGTGTGCTGCCTGTGCTGCCCCGAGGGATCAGGGCCATCCCTCCACACTGGTTCCATGTCAGGAACGCTCTCCCAAGCCCCCTGGCACTTCTCAGCTCCACAGCTGGGAAGTGGAGAATGCTGTAGTGTTATTTGATGTGCTGGCATAGCACCTCGTTGATTTTACACCACCAACCTCTTCCTCACAGCACCAGGAAATGGTTTCAGGACAAACCTGAAACATTTCCAGGAGAGCATTTATAGTGAATGCTCCTATCCATCCACCCATCGAGTCACTTATGATTTGAGGAGGGATTATTGTTCAATTGGCTAACTTCTCACTCTGTGAGAATGTATCTATGCTTGAATAGTTTTACCCCTATTTTTAGCTGTCTTTATTCCCCTTTTCTCCCTGAATCTTTTTTGAGCAAAATCTCTACAGAAACTTTTCCATCTTTTCTCACTGGAATCTTTGTGATGATTTCTACTAGCCTCCTATATACCACCATTTATTATTAGTATCTTTCCTCCTGTGTCCCTTGATTGAAATAACCAAAAATAAATGGAATTAAAAGAGTGGAGGCCTAGAGTAACAGGGGAAGTCAAGTCAATTCAATTGTTTCAAAGCACAGGAAAAGATACTCTAAATCCCAATAAGACCGATCTTTTAATGGGTGCTGGTAGAGTACAACATTCTGATGTTAATAGGTGGAAACAAATCCTGTCTCACAAAGCTAATTTTGCTTTAAGCAGAAGCTAAGGAATTGGCCCCCTTCTCTCTATGCAGCTTTCATGAGTCTGGAATTGGCATAGCCTCAAACTCTACTTCTAGTCCCAAAACAAGATTTTGAAAGCAACAGAGTCTTTTGGTTTTTCATCGTCAAGGAGATCGGGCCATTTCAAGACCCATTCCACAATAAGTTACTGCTAACTGCCAGCTGTTCACAAACTCAGCATTGTCTCTCTTCTGTATAAACAGCTGTGTTACAAGAACCAAAGAAAAAGGAAGAGAGGAAAGGGCTTGCTACAGCCTGATGGTGCCAGTGAACTTTGTGTGCTCTGATTTGTGAAGAATTCAGTGACTGTGTTTTAATGGAACACAAAACTGTTGGAACAATGAAAGCTTTAGATGACCCTCAATATTACAATATGATGTCTTGTTGCATGGCAGAGCTTGGACACTGAGATATTCAGAAAAACTTTGTTGGATCCCCAAAGTACATACAGACTGTGGCAGAGTGCACTGCTCATTGGAATAACTCATTTGACCTTTCAGTACTCAGTGTTTACAAGTTTGACAATGAAATATGCATCAATACAATCAATACACACAATGCTTCTACTGAAACTTTGCAGCAACCGTCCATCAACATATTAGAGTAAAAAGGTTCCCTAAGCTGCTTGTATACTCCAGTAACTCAGAATGGCTCTGTTCTTATGCAACACTTAGTTGCCAGGTCAATCCAGTAACAGTCATTGTGACAAAATACATTTACATATGTGCATCAGTGAACAAATTTAATGATGTTGGATAGCACGATAATAAGAAGTTGTGCTAAATGTTTTCCTAGAGAATACAAAGAGCTAGGTTGGAGATAAAGCATGAAAACACATTGAAAGTATTGAAATTAGGCTTGAAAAAAGGGTTTTAAAATACAGACCTCCTTTGTGCCACTAGAAATGTGCTCTGCTGGCAAATCTGGACACAAAGCAATGCATTTTGAGGCACTGTCAAGGGTTTGTTAAAATATGGCTGGACACTGAAGCAAAGCCAATTTACACAGTACCAGTTGGCAAGCAGAGGGGTGTTTATTCTGCTTGATAAGCATCTCCTTAGTAACTCTATGAGTCAATAAATTGGGTTGATGAGTAACATGTGGGGGAAGAAACTGAAGTGCAATCATAGTGCAACATGGAGAATGTTAAGCAAATGGCAGGGACAGGAACTTGAAATCAAGGCTGCAGAGGCTGCTTTTTGTGAGGGATTTCAAGGTAAATATGTGAAAGGTGAATAACAAGCAGTATGCAAGTGAACATGATGGGTCAAATTAGCCTGCAGCTCACATTCATGCTTATTTCCCTCTGTTTGCCCAAGTTGCATTGATTCTCCCTGTTTGACAGCTCTTTATTTGAATTGCTATTGACTGAGAGCCAAAATTTGTGAGTGGTAGGTAGGGAAAAAGGGTCTTTGTTCATGTGAGGTACATCTGACCCATAGGGCAGCTACCATTTGTAATTGTAGCTTAAATCACCTATTTACATCTGAAGGCTAGTTTTCTTCCTCTCTCCTAACAACTACTAGAGGTGATACCATTTACCAATGACTGAAAAAGGATAGGTAAGAGAAAGATCAATCAGTGGGAATCCTGATTTCTGGGACAAAGTTGCATAGGAACCCCTAACACTCTCAGAGCAGGCCTTCGTTATTAAAAAGAAGAAAAAAAAAAAAAAAAAAAAAAAAAAAAAAAAAAAAAAAAAAAAAAACACACAAAACAAACANAAAAAAAAAGAACAACCCAAACTATAAAGACCTTGATTCTCGTTATGTACCTTCCCTTTCCTAATCCATTTCTTCTGGACTAGCCTCTCTGGGGAAATTTTGAGATGAAATGCCTGAAATGATCAGCAATAGTAACAGCAAAGAGAATGGAATTTTAAATCCTGGACATATATTTAATAATCTCCATTACTATCTAGGGAAGCCAAGCATATTTAAAATCAAATGCAGAAGGCCAAATGCATAAGATGAATAGCCTATGAGGTCACAGAGAAGAGTTATGATTATCTAGTCTGACCTTTTGAATAACTCAGATCCTGCAGTTTCACCTCATGATCCCTACAACAAACCCATAACTTTTGATTACCCTATGATGAATATTTCAGAGACATATCCTAAACAGATTTAAAGTCATGAAGAATCAATTGTATCATTAGTAAGCTGTTCCTGTGATCAATTACTAAACCTGATTTGCATCAAAAATTTTTGATGAATCATTCCCCCAAAAGAAGCACTCTCTCATGAAATGAAACTGCTTCACAAAACACAGAATGGTGTGATTTTGATTCAGGTAAGAGAGATCTTCAGTTTTGAACTGAAATCTTCATGTTTTGAACTGGCTTCATTAGAAATTCTGATTTCATGTTATTTTTAAATAAAATAAAGCAAAAGCATTTCAAACTCCTGACTCTTTATGAAGAAATTTGAATTTTGGGACTTCATCCAGTCAAAATACAGATAGGTATTTAAAAGACAGATTTTCTACTCTTACTAGTACTAGCCATTTTTTAAATTATCCACAAAAATAAACTGTTTTAAAATCCAGGCTTCCTTGAGCTGAATTGATTTCAGCTCTAGACAGAGGATCCTAATTTTTATATAGTACTCCCTCTGAAAGGAATGTCTTGCAATTTTATTTTTATTTTGTAAACAAGATAAATTTTAATCTTTCTCCTGCAAAACTAGATAGAAAAAGGTTCTCTAGACTATCACTATAGAGGGGTTTTTCTGCACTTCTAATCCTTATGGTGGCTTTTTTTAATCTCTAACCAGTTTTCACTCCCCCTTCCAAACATGACTATATTATTGCTGCAGCCACTGAACTGTTGGCACTTTCTACTTTCTGTTTATAGTCACTGTGATTAATTTCTAATAAATCCCTTAGCCATCTTCAGTAGTGTATTAAGATTTATGTGATCAGACTTAGGGAGAATTGCATGTCATCCTAAGTATGCCTAAAATATGGTGGATGAATCATACCCTAAAAGTGCTGACTTCTTTTCATTGACTACCAGTGGAGCCTTGATGGTAGCTCAAAAGTAGACATCAGCACTGTAGATATTGAAAGCTTGGTGGGATTAATTCCTCTCTAAGAAACCAACAGTCTGAATCAGTTATTGGCTTGGAGACACACATTTTTTAAATCTTTTTTTTTAATTATATTCACAACAGTTTTTCTTGCCTTTGTATAAATGGAAAACATATTCCAAAGGGAAAATGATGACTCAGTCCACCCAGGAGAGTTTCCACAATTGATTTCAAGTTTGTTTTCTTTTTCCTTTGTTTCCAACACTGACTGTACATAGAGTCATTCAGGCTAAACAGAGGTTAAACAGTGAAATTAGTGTGGAATTGCATTTTGAATTCAAGTCTCACCAAAAGAGAAAAACAAAAGGAGGGAAATAAATTAATGTATCATTGCAAATTGTAAGGACATCTATGAGTTGCACCTGAAAGGTTAATGGACACAATAATTACTTTGTCTTATTTTTGCTGCTGTCTCCCACTAACACAGTATTTTGCTTCCTAAAGGTGGACATAGTGTTTTTGCACCACAGAAAGGAGACTCCTTTCCCTGAATTATAAGAATTAAAAGATTTCTCTTAAGAAGGGGTTTTGTCCATTCTAATTTTGGACTATCTAATGAAGTGGTCAGTAAAAATTCAGGCTACATGGCAAGTCAGGAGTTTCTTCCATAGAGTCATAGAATTATTTGGGTTAGAAGGCACCTTTAAATATCACTCCCCATTCACTGACAGGACACCAGGTTGCTCAAAACTCCATCCAACCTGGCTTAGAACAATTCCAGGGAAAGGTATCTACACTGTACTACACTATACAACTATACTCTGAGCAACCTGTTCCAGTGTCTCATCACTCTCATCATTAAAACTTCTTCCTTATGTTCATTTTAAATACACCCTCTTTCAGGCTAAAACCATTGCCCTTTGTTCTGTCACTACAGACCTCAGTAAAATGTCTGGATGCTCCTTTTAAGAACTGAGAAGTCACAATAAGGTCTCCTCCAAGCTGGATGACCCCAACTCTCTCAGCCTTTCCTCGTAAGAGAGGTGTTACACACCTCTGATACCTTTTTTGACCCTTCTCTGGACCTGTTCTAACAGGTCCATGAATTTCCTGTGCTAGGAACACCAGAGCTGGTTGCAGTACTCCAGGTGGGGTCTCACCAGAGCAGAGTAGAGGTGCAGAATCACCACCATCCACTTGCTGGCCGTGACTCTTTTCATGCAGCCCGGGCACAGTTGGCATTCTGAGCAGCAAGCACACATTGCTGGGTAACGTTCAGTTTTTCATCCCCCAGAATGCCCAAGTCCTTCTCCTCAGAACTGCTCTCAGTCCATTCAATTCTAATTCTGTATTGATACTGGAGATGATCCCCACTCATATGGCGCACCTTGCACTTGGTTTTGTTGATCTTTATGAGGTTCATATGGGTCTGCCTGTCAAGGTCCCTCTGGATGGCATCCCTGCTCTCCAGTGTGGTAACTACAGCATTCAGCTTGATATAATCTGCATACTTGTGGCAGGTGCAGTTGATCCCACTATCTATGTCACTGATCAAACCAATAAATAGTATTGGTTCCAGTACACACCCTTGAGGGACAGTACTTGTGACTGGTTTCTACTTGGACACCAAGCCATCCACTGTAATTCTTTGAATGTGGCCATCCAACCAATAAAATACTAAACTTTTCAGTTACATCAATTTCCATAGAAGTCTCTGAATAAAGCAATCCATCCCTTATTTGCCTTCTCACCTTTTGTCTCTCACTGTGAAACAAGGTCTATTTCTCAATACACAAGTGCCTAAAGCTTTGGGACTTTCCTCTGGGACCTCTATATTTATTGAGGTCAATCAATAGGAAAATAGTGTTCGTTGTTCACTAAGAACTTGCTTAAAAGTCATAATGTTCTTATTTGTCAAAAAAAAAAAAACAAGAGCTGAGATACAAGAATGACTAACTTCCGTGAAGAGAACTCCTCCTGGCTTTAGCAGGACTTGTCCATACGTAGAGGAATTAGGCAGCCTTGGACAGGATCTGAGCTAGCATCAAAAGGGGAAAAATCTGTACAAGTCACACTCGTTTTGCCATAGAGGCAGCTTGTTTCCATCACAATTAAAACTTGTTTGGTTGCTGAGCACAAGAGAATTATTACTTTGTTCCATGAAAAAAGGGCTATATCATATTGTAATAATAGAGATACCTTAAAAATATTTAAAATCTTTTAATAATTTCAGACATGGAGAATTATTCATATTTTTCCATTTAATTTATTTAAAATAACTTATTTTATTGTATTAAATATATAATAGCTATGGAAGGAACAATCAGATTATTTGCTTTAGTCTAATATACTCTTCAACTGCTGTTTCACCCTAAGGCATGGATTAAATGGCATTTTGCAATAATAACTTTTCCTTCTTTGTTTACATAATTTCTCATGGAACACTCAAAACTATTTATTCTTGTCAGACCAGTGCATTTTTCTATTTTAGACAAAAAAATTAGTATTTTCCAAGTTTTGCTGACAATATATCTTGATAAAGGAAATTAAAGGCTGACTCTTCTCCAAACTATCCCAAGTTGAAATAAATTTATAGCTAAAGGTCCAGAATTTGCTACACTTTGTAGATACTTTGGGGAAAGCATTGTAAGTAATAGTCATTACGAGCAGGATTCTGAGACACTGTTTGAATGACTGAAGTATCTGGCAGCATTACAGAATATAACATACCCAAATCTGACAGGTACAATTCAGGAGTTTTTACCTGGCCCTGGTGGGTCCAGCAGAGGGCTACAAAGACAATTAGGGGTCTGGAGCATGTCTGCTAAGAGGAAAGGCTGAGGAGGCCTGTTCAGCCTCAAGAAGAGACAGTTGAGAGGGAACCTCAGCAATGTCTGTCAGTATCTGAAGGGAGGGTGCCAAGAGGATGGAGCCAGGCTCTGCTTGGTGGGGCTGAGCAATAGGACGAGAGGCAAAGGGCAGAACCTGATGCACAGAGAGTTCCAACTGAGTATGAGGAAGAACTTCTTTACTGTGCAGTGACTGAGCAGTGGAATGGGTTTTCCAGAAAGGCTGTGGAGTGTCCCTCCCTGGAGATACTCATGAACCATCTGGATGCAATCCTGTGCAGAGTGGTCTGGGATGACCCTGCCTGAGCAGGGAGGTTGGACCAAACGACCCACTGGGCTCCCTTCCAGCCTGACCCATTCTGTGATAATGTGCCACTGTGTGGCTCTTACATGGAGAAGAGATTGAACACCTAATGGACAAGGAGACATCTTTAAAAAACTTAATCTCCAAACTAAATTCTATCCTCAGCTAAAAGTGTCTGTCTAGGTTTCCACTGTTGTGAATAAATTAACATTTCTTTAGGTAATTCATGCACTCTAGACCCAGCTAGCTCCTACAGGTGCTTAGTTGAATCCACCTACTTGATGTGTAATGAAACAGTATGTACTCATGTCAGCAGAAAAAAAGAGCATGTGAGAAAAATTACTGTGTCTACCTTAGAGAATATCCTTTATAGCTGTGCCCAGTAAGTAATCAGCAATGTAGGCATACAGGAATGATGATTCCCTCTACAGCTGTAATCCCACCCTTCTGTGACTTTGATTTATGATGCTGCCTCTTAATTAGGTAATTACTTTTCAAAGGAGTCCAGTGGTTTTCGGTGTGTTCTGAGGGACAGACACAAAGAGAACCTAGATCTTTAGGGCAATGTTTTGATGCCCTAACTAAAAGACCATGTATTCTCTTTAGACAGCTTGGCCCTCTTATTTTTTGCATAACCTCTACAGTTCCTCATAAATTAAAGGTTCGTAAAAACCTTTAATCAGATTATTTGCTTTAGTCTAATATAAATAGACGCTTTTAACTGTGCCACCTTATTGCTGTTGAAAATGATTGTTTAAATATTTTTTAATTAACCCTTTAAAAGGTAATAAAGCATATACATTTAAAAAAATTTACCAGTACTTAGGACAAGTAGCTTATATCAAGAAGTTGTAGGTGCTTGTATCTGTGCTGTTTACTGCAGTTACAGTCCTGATGCACTCACATGAGATTGCTTGCTATTCCAACAAAATTCTTCAGGAGAAAACAGGGTAGATGGATTATATATGTTTTGAAATTGATATGTGCTTTGTCACTCCTGAATGTAAAAAGCCTGAAGCTGGATCACACTGAAATGTACCTAACATGCAATATTTCAGTTGTAGAAATATGACCATAGCATTTTAGCATCTGCTGGGTATGAATTCTTAAATTTGGTACTAAGGAGTAGCAGCACATACTGAAAGAATGTTATCCAGTCTCATCACACAGCAAATCTTGAAATATTAACTTCTTTCCAATTGCTGCATGCTCATTTAAATTCACTGCTGCATACTGAGATTTTACACTCTGAAAGCGTTGCCTTTTTTTATAGAAACCAACACATCACTGTTGGATGCTAAGAATTGGTGCTGCAGGACAGTAAGTTGTGTAAATGTTTCAATTTAATAAAAGCTACCATACAGTTTTGTGGAAAAGAGGTTTAATTTTCCCATCTTGCTTTTTGAGGGGCTCGCTGAGCCACTCTGCTGATGTCACATTGCTGTCCAAATCACCCAATGACCTTGCACATAAGGTCATTATTTCATCTTGGTTAAGAGGCATCCACTTGCTATGAGAATGGAGAATTAAGGAATTGCATGGGGGAAAGAGAGGAAAGTAGCACAGTAGCAGTTTGGAGTTTTGGCATATCCAACGATTCTAAGATCTGAAATGCAGGCTTTAAAGCAGTCAGGCTGCAAAGGGTTTTTTAAATGCTGATTCAATCCTTGGTCCTCTGAAACCAGGTCCTCTTCTCCTCATACCTCTCTACTTTAGCCACCTATTGCCTTTCATAAAAGATCTTTTAAAAAGCTCTTCTTAATTCGGGTGATGCACAAAAACCTTAGTTTTGTGTTCTAAGTGAACTAAATGTTATCTGGCTACTAGCTGCTAAGACTGCTGACTCCTGGCAAAGCTTATGTCAGGGCTGGACAATACATTTGGCATGAAGGACTGACAAAAAAAGCACACCACTAAGGAAATACACGTTCCTGTTTGTTTACAGACACAAATGATTACATATGAAAAGAGCAAATCCACAATTAAAACTAACCTTGAGATATATGTAAACCTTATCCTTACATTAGTCATAAAATTAATAAATAAAATCTCCTAAATTAGTTTTAATATTAAAAAGCTGTAATGTAATAGCATTTTATTGCCCTATGCTCATAATGGCATCCCACCAAACTGTACCACAACTGGGTTAGAATAGACTCTTGAACCAAAGCCTTCTATAAGGCTTTTTCTTTTTTCTAATTTCTTAGAAATTATGGAGTTTAATAAGAATTGATTTTCTTAACTCCTCCTTATGCCATTCATCAGCTGTGCAAAGCCCTTGCTATAGATACACTGAAATACTCTTTAGAGGAGCTTTCTAAATACTCTCTATAGGAGCTTTCTAGAGCTCAATATTTTTTTCATTTGATGTAGGAATCTTTAAGAGATTAAAAGAATGATTTAGGAGTTTAAAGAAATGAAATTGAACATATTTGAACATAGTTATATTTTACTTTGAATATGGCTTTAAAAACTGTTACCTTCAAGAACCTGATGATTGTGTCCTTTTGAAGTCCAAAAGCCTACCTCAGAAGGCTAATGTTAACTTAACCTAAAACCAAAGAGTTTCTGTGCACAAATGGACATTTCAAAAGGTTATGATAGTATTGGCTACAAAAGAAGCATAAGTTTATTATGAAATAATAAAATTTACAGGCCAGAAATGTTATTTTTGATTTCTGATCTCCCAAATAGTTCTATACAAAGAAAATGCAAGAAAGAAGTGAGAATCGTAGGTTCCTTTTTAGAATGCATATTGTGTCACTGCTGTTGCACATCTTTGATCTGTTCTGGTTTGTTGTCATCTGAAGTCTTTCATTGTTGAACAAGTATCTTACCAATTACTGTTTTCAATCGTGCTCTGCCATGGTTGACCGGATGGTCCAAGACCAGATCACATACTAAGAAGCTTCCTCTGTCCTTTTTTTTTCTGGATAATTGCCTTGGGGAGACACTGTACTTATAACCATGCTGAGTTATTTTGTTACACTAAAATGTCAAAAAAGATAATGCGATTTTGAAATTAAAGCTGGCAAGGAGTTAAAAACTAACAGGAACAGAGTCAATCCCCCAGACACACACTCCTTTCAAATTTTAATTATCAGATTATAAATTCCTGTTTTAAATGTGAGCCTTTAGGTCTTTTCTTGGTGAATGTTAAATATTCACTTTATGCTGTCTCAGTAGCAGCCTTACAGAGTTACTGGCAAAATGAAATTGCTTTTGTTGGCAAAAAAATTCCAGTCTATGTAAAGAAATGAATCCTAGGAAACTCACTAAAATTTATTTTGTCTTGCTAAAGGAAATGTTTTGAAGCATGAAGATATATTTTCATGAAAAATGCTAAATCTAAGTTTCTGTTACTTAGGTAAAAGTATCTGAAAGGATAGAAACAGTATGAGAAAGCTAAAAGAGCTTTGAAGAAAAATAACGCATACCTACAAAGGAGTATTTTATCACTAGGGAAGCACTGTGTCTGCTTAGTTCAGCTCTTCTTTACCATCTTATGTGATGGGTCATATCTGATCATATCATATCCATCACACAAGACACAGATGGCAGAATAGAGTGGGGAGCCCTGGCAGGGGCTCTGCCTGCATCGCTCTGATTCCCTGCATGAGAGCACCCCAAGGACACTTTAAGGTGCAATTTAATTCTCCTGCTTGATTTGTACGGATAACCTTCCTCCTCCTCCCCTGCCGGGGTCGGTGTCTGCTCCCTGCACTGTCCCATCCCACAGAGTCAAACCCTGCCGTTGTGCAGCCTCCCCCCAGCGTGCTCACACCCAGCTGCCTCTGCTCCTGCTGCTGCCCTTGTGGCCATCGGGAGCACTCCTGCCTTCTGCCCTTGGCAAATCCTCTTCTTCATGGTCCTGCCCATGAAGTGATGGCAAAAGCATCACTCCTTCCTTTCTGAGCTCTGCTCAGTTTTGAGTGAACATAAAAGAAAAGGAAAGGGAAAAGGGAAAAGGAAAGGGAAAAGGAAACTTCCTGATGAGCTGTGGAAGGGATAAGCAGAATCTGGCCTTTAGAACACGAATCTGATTTATGTCTTGCTAGATCATGTTAATTACTTGGCATGGAAATTGCATGCCAGAAAGGAAGTACAGCCTGAGCCTGTGTACAAAATAAGATTCAAGTGAGGAAGAAAACCTCAATAAACAGGTGGTGCATCTGTTTCTGCTAAGACATGGATGCTGCTTTTCTACGAGTCTTTTTCATTGTTGGAAACAGAAATAACTTTTGAGAGGATCTTGTATATGGATATATGGATATACAGTGTATATCCATACATGAACAGATGGATATGTATCTATTTTTATGTATTATATAAACCTATCTTTATACATATATGCATTGTGTCTGTATATGCATATACATATAGACATCTTGTCATATGGCCTTCATGCTTGTAAACTAAAATACTATGTAAGTTCTGGTGCTTTCTGTGAAAAAACTTTAAGAGACTTCCCTGTAGTAAGGAGCTTTTTAAATAGCTGAACCTGTCTTTCTCATCAATCACAGCACCTTTAAATGTATATACTTGAAACATTTCATTCCATGGCAAAACAATCACATAGTCTCTATAACAATGGCAATAATCAATATGCAGGCTGGATTTTTCAATAACTGCTTTATATGAGCTATAGATGCAGCTGGGAGTATTGTAATATCATCTTCAGAAATAATTTTCATTTAAAGTATATCACACAGGGCAAAAGCTAATAAAATTAAAATGTGTTGAAGTCCAAATGGTTTCCTACCTGATTCTACCTATGGAATAAGGAATATCTTAGTCTCAATTGTGTTTAATTTTCCATCCCTCCATCAAGGTCAACATTTTAGTGAGGTACATTAGATATTTCTTCCTTGCTCAGCAACACTGCCACCAGTAAACTCAACAGCCAGGGAATGATAGGGAAACAGAAAGTCAGACCATCATACATGCTGAACTCAGGGCTGTTGGATTCAGTATTTTCTTAGTATATGGCAAACAAACAAAAAAAAAAAAAAAAAAAAAAAACAAAAAAAA
>VWYO01011296.1:230027-255619 GCA_013400275.1 Rhadina sibilatrix
AACAAAACCAAAACAGAACAGAACTGTCTCTTCTATGACTGAAGAGACAAAATATTTAGTTTGGCATTTTGTCTCGTGGATAACAGTTTTGTATTTACAATTCATTTCCATATCTGGCATTCTGATTCACTAAATCTATAGGGACATATACTGCTCCTCCTTTTTCCACTGAAAATCTCCAGTGCAACCAATTAATTCACATGAAATTACTCAAAAATGAGGATCTGAAGTTACATGACCTCAACAGACAGTGGATAAGACTCCTTTGACAATGAAACAGAGCAAAAATAAGATTACTCTGAAGATACTTCTGTTACTGTGCTCTCTGGATATTCTTCAGCCATTGGAGTAGGTATTGCAAAATCATTTCCCAGCCAACTTTGTTTCAGTCAGTAATTTTATCCTATGAGAAATGTGAAAGAAGATTCATATATCCTTTAAGGATTTGTGAACTCTTTGGGGAAAATCAAGTCACTCGGAATTCCTCTTATAGATTTCTTCAGCTAGTGGGGAAAGAACTACAGCAGCACAGCAGAGCGTTGAGCTGAGTATGAATGCCAAGTAGAAAGCAAATCTATGACTGCAGCTAAAAGAAAACAACTGTTGCTAGCTGCAGCTGCTGCTTCCTTACTTTTAATTTTTTAAAACCTCTTTTTAAGATTCATAGTCAATCCTTGTCAAGGAAATGTTCTTCCTTAATTGCAATACTCAGTTACTGATTTGCTAGGCTGGAAATGAGAGCTTTCCTAAATGGCATATTTGATTTTTTTCCCCTTGGAAGCTAACGGAGCTAAAAGTCATGTTTGTTTGTGCTGCATCTTCTTCCCTACTGATGCTGCCTGTTTGAAGCAGCTGATTCTGCTCCATGGGTGTCATTCTGTGTGATAGCCCAGAGCTCTGATTTCCCTGGGACTTGGGACTTTCCTTACTGCATGCTGCAGCAGTGGTGCTAAAGCTGGGTCTCATTTCCTAGAGATTGAAAGAACTTGTAACAGACTCAGAACATAACAATCCTATTGTTTGGAAAGGCTTTTTCATCATTTTAATACATTGTCTATGTTTACAGCTGTCTTCTTGATCGAGCTCTTTCCTTGCAAAATGGTAGATTTCAGAATTTTTGTAGTAAGCCAAAAAGTTCTTAGTTTGCAGGGAGGGAGGAAAAATTTTACAGATAAATCTAACTGCAACAATCTATATTTCCTGGGCTAATATTTTCCATGAGAAATTATTTCTATTACTTGTAATAATTATTATGCAATTTATAAAATTCCAGAAATATGAACCAATATGAACAAGGAAACCTTTACTATGTGTTGGAACTAAAGCAGGCTTTAGTGACATGGAAATGAAGAAAGGCTTCTGTAAGAAAAGCTGGCTAAAGTTTAAAGTTAATGAGAAATGTGTCAGTCTGATTTTTAACTATTTTCATGCCTACAGAGTTCATCTAGTTGCACATCATCACAATATTTTTTTTTGGTTTTACTTCCATCCAGATTTTTTCAGAGCTTTTGCTGTTGCTGTTCTTTCATGACTTTATTTCAAATGACACAAACAACTGTTCCCAGATCTATTTGAGGAGAAAAATTCTGTATGTTTTTTCTTTATTGTATATCCATCTGGTGACTTTTTTTCCCTACAGTACCAGCCACCCAAGCTGAGTTCTGATTCTGGTGACAGAAGCACAGTGAACTCTTCTCCACCTGACAGTATCTGCAGAGGCCCCCACAAAAAAAAAAAAAAAAAAAAAAAAAAAAAAAAAAAAAAAATTAAATATTTTTTAATTTTACAAGCCTTAAATTTANATTGACTGATTTTTAATCTATACAGCACTTAATTTATCATTGTTGTATAGAGTCCTTCATAAAGTTTATCCAGCTTTAGAATTTTTTCCATTTTTTAAAGCTGCAATGTCAGGCTAAACATCCTCACTTAAGAGTTTTTCCACGACTGTACACCTTAGAGCCACTTCACTTTATCTGAGCTAACACACAAGTTCTGTGTAAGACAGCATTGGCATTTTTCAGGTTTACTTTCAAATAAACTCAATGCAAAGATAACTGTAGCTCTCCAGGGACTGCATAGAAGTTGTTATCTCAGTCTTCAGATCAAAGCCAAACGTACAAACTATACAAGAACCATTTTTGTTGTCTGCTGTTGCAGGAGCCACCAAAAAGCTCAGGTTATCCTGATCCTTTTCTAATTTTACAGAAATAATCAGAAGAAGGTCTTCAGCACCCATCTCAGTCCTGTAGGATTTTTGATCCCCATTTCTCTCTCTCACCTGCCAAAAACCTGTGAATGTATCCTTTTTTTAACATATTTTTAAAGATTTTTTTTTCCTATGATTAGTGTGATTAAGTTTTCAGTCAAGGCAGGTATTAATAAACCCTGATAGAGCTACAATTTAGTAATTTCTCATTGGATGATCTTTACACTTGATGCTAGTCCACAAGTTAGACTGTTCCAGCTTACATCCCATGCACAGGCTTAAACATATCCACTGCAATGTATCCTCTCAGTGTCCCAAAGGGATATTACTCTACCTTAACAATACAAGTATCACAGTAAGCATAATTTTTCAGAATCCAGTCTCTGTTAATATAAAATAAATTTTATTGAAATTTAGTTCAGATAATAATAACTCCACAAACATCCAGTGAATTTAAAAGAATGATCTAATCAGAACCTTTAATAATTCAAATGCATAAGCTGATGTCTGCTTCATCTTCATCATAGTCAGGCATTTTTTATTTACACTTTGAGATTTTCTACAGGTAGTGGAGAAGGTGTTTACCATGGCATTGAAGGGGTGAAGGGGTACTCATGTATTTTCCCAGTAATTTTTTCAGTGCCTCTATTTTGATATCAGATTGTCCTCTTTGGTGCTGTCAAGGTTTGTTTAGTGTCGTAATGAGGATGGAGCAGGGTATTCTGGTACCATTTGACAAGAGATATACTGTAGCCCTTTGCTCTAAACTACCAGAATAAAAAGTTGACAATCCAGCTACAATCTTGCAAATAGAGAAATTTTTATAGATTTTACTCTGCTACCAGCAGAACTAATGAAAATCAGTCATACTGCAATAATATTCCTCAATTTCTCCATTATGGGATATGGTTTGTAGTTGCTAAGGCCACCAAAACTCAACATACGAAAAAAAAAAAAAGATTTCAAACTGATTCAAGACAGGAATGAAGAATAAATCCCCTGTTCAGAGTTTTAACAAGAATGATGAACTGAGTTTTTGTGGTTTTGACTCTTTTTCCACCAAAATAGTTACTTGATTATGCTTAGTAAATTCTCCTTTGCTGTGCCCAAAGGAGGAATTTGTTCTTCTTTTGTGGTGTCAATGAAGGCAGAACCTTCTGCTTCTCAGAATATAAGAAAAGAAGAAGTATTAAAGATGAATATACCAATCCAGGACTGTAACAATTTTATTTTTAAATACCGTAGAATCCAGACTGAATGCTCTCTGTGATTCAGGGTGGCTGGTGATATTTTTCTTACTACCTATGTACAGATATACACATCAAATGAAATCACAGTACTCTTAGCTGTACTCAAAAGCGCCTTGGGAAGGAGAAAAAAAAAATCACAACAAAAAAACCCAAATAAATCAAAGAAACAGAACAAATAACCCAAAACCACATAAGCAACAGCCTAGGTAAGGTAAATCACTTCATCAACAGTAAAGCCTACAATGACAATGAATTATGCCAAACAAAACAATAAATGTGCCTGAAATGGAAAAAATTGATAAACACGCATCTCTTTTTTTTTAACACCATCTGTATACATGCATACTACCTCATATAGATAGAAATAAATATTTTTCTGAAATGTTGAGATTAAATGCAAGAGTAATCTGTAAACACACAGACAAAGATTGGGGAGTGTGTGTATTTGCACTGAAAATACAAATAAGAAAATAAATAAATTAATTAAAAATAGAAGTTACTTTTGATATATAGAATTGTTGTGTACCTTAGATGCACTAAAGTGACCTAACAAGCTGTTGCTGAAATCAACAGTGATAGTTGTCTTCATGATAAAAGAAGTGAAGAAATTTTCAAGAAGATGAAGTCATAAAAGAGTGTCATAAACATTTAGTGTTTATGTCATAAACATTTATTTCAAACCTTGCACAGATACATCATAGATTTTACTTGCTACTAATGTGGGAAAGATGTAAAGTAGAACATCACGGCATCAATACCATCTTCCTTCCCATAACTTTTCCCCTGACTGTCTTTTCTTTATTTCCTTAATTTTGATTTTTTTTAGTTATCAAGCCACTGCTGTGCATGCAGAGAATGATTCTACATATATTGTACTCTGATAAAATACTATTTAAGGAGAATCAGGGTATGACTACCAAGAGAATAGAAACATGCACACAGCCTGTAGCAGTTAGACCAGAGTCCTTGGCTTACCTTACTTCAAATATTTAAGGGAAACATGCACATTCAGACTTCAGTCCTCTCATGTAGTCTGTGGAAAAAACTAAATATGTCATATAGTCATCCACCTTAACTAAAGTCTAGGTCACTCTGTGCAAATAACCTCCTTTCTCCACTCAATTTAGCTAATGTTAGATGTTCTGGAGTCTGTGCCTAAAGCAAGAGTGTGCCTATAAGCTCTCCCTGTGTATCTGGAGTGTTCTATTACACAGCAAAGAAAGGGGTAATGGCCACAAACTAAAACACAAGAAGTTCCACCTCAACATGAGGAAGAAATTCTTTACATTGAGGGTGGCAGAGCACTAGAACAGGCTGCCAGGGAGTGGGAGGTTCCCTCTCTGGAGACATTCAAAATCCACCTGGACTCATTCTTGTGTCACCCGCTCCAGGTGACCCTGTCTTGGCAGAGGGGTGGGCTAGATGATCTCCAGGCCTTTAAACTCTAAAAATTTTGTGATTTTTTTTTGATTCTGTGAAATGAACCTTTACCCATGTGTCTTTATCTGAATTTCTCATATTTCAATTTTACACCTAAAAATAGATTTGAAGTCCTTCAGCATGAAAGTTACTCATTCATTATTTATGACTTTTTTTTTTTTTTTTAAATAACATGCAACATTTAACAAAGAAGGAAGGTAGGAAGGAAGGAAGACAAAGAAAACAAATCAACTCAATAAACCTTTAGGCTGGGTTATGCACAGCTATTGGATTTTATAAACTCCATTTCATCTATTAATAGTTTTGTTTCTGTCTTTTCCCTTAGCTACTGTGCTTATTGTCTGTGTAAATTTCTCACCTTCTGATCAACAGAGTTCCAGGGCTAAAACATGAATTTTCTTTATGTTTAATTAGATTCATTTGCTGCTTATCAAACAAGGAACCTATTAAATACATAAGAGATTTTATAATTTACTCACAGAGATGTTTATTGTTATTGGTTTCATAAGGAATGGCTTAGGTAATGTTTTTTAACTATAGGTCATTTGGTTTATGCTCTTTAACTATAGGTCGTTATTACCTACTAACTCATATAGATTAAAAGAAGGACATCACAAATATTATGTTGTCAAAATGCACTAAATAACTGAAAAAGCTCATGCATAGCTAATGTTTATGATTTATTTGCCTTATGAATGCATTGTGTTCCAAAGAGAATTTGATCTCTGTAAGATGATGGAAAACTCTATGCAGACAGGATAATTGGCACAAGAAGGGCACCACTAGCTCAGTCTGGTATGAATGGGGCTGAGTTATAAATGTGATTTTCTCTTAACATTTCAGCTGAGAAGCAACCAGAGAAGTTTTGCCTGAGGCACAGTCTCAGAAGTGGTAGCCTGCACAGTCTTACCAGAAGGCCATTACATAAGTGGGGTTTGTCAGAGCATACCCATGTCTAACCACACTCCACCACAGCCCACAGACCCAATGTGTCAGCAAAGGAGATGCACTGGGACAGACAGAGTTTCCTACTGGTGTGGTTTATCCCCAGCCAGCCACCAGGTACCACACAGCTGCTCACTCACTCACCCACCACAGGACTGGGGAGGAAATTGGAAAAGTAACTCATGGGTTGAGATAAAGACAGTTTAATAGATAAAGCAAAAGCTGTACACACAGGCAAAGCAAAACTAGGAATTCATTCACCACTTCCCATGGGCAGGCAGGTGTACAGCCATCCCCAGGAGAGCAGGGCCCTGTAACAGGTAACAGTGACTTGGAAAGACAAATACTATCACTTGAAACATTTCCTCCTTCCTCCCTCTTCCCTCCACTTTATACAAAGAGCATGATGTCGCATGGTCTGGAATATCCCTTGGGTCACTTGGGGTCACCTGCCCCAGCTGTGTCTCCCAACTTCCCACACAGCCCCAGCCCCCCTGCCAACATGGCAGGAAAGGTCTTGGCTCTTCACAAGCCATGTGCAGCAGTAACAAAAGCTTCTCTATATGATCAACACTATTTTCAGCACAAATCCAAAACACAGACCCTCACCAGGGACTGTGAAGAAAATGAACTCTATCCCAGCCAAAACCACACACCTACAGAGCAGCAGCAACTGCAGAGTTCCTCTCCTCCTGTACATGGGGTGTCCTCACAGCTCATGCCATCCTTCAGAGGCAGGAGCCAGCACCATCCCCAGTGCCACAGGAGAGACCACAAACCCTGGAGCTTACTAGGGTCGCAGCAGGAGATCTGAACTTTCTGCAAAGTTGGCATTACTGCCAAAGGTTCTTGCATTAAAAACAGTTTGAATGAAGGATTTGGCACAACCACTGGCACAATGCAAGGCATATAATTTCTCTCAGCTGAACAAAGTGCTGACACAAATATTACAAGGGGTAGAACATGACCCAATAATTGCGTCTGCCTTCTCATTCAGAAAATGCTGTGGCAAATCCCTCCCAATGGCAAATCAAAATGAATTAAGGGTTTAGGACCTGACAGTTCACAAGTGTGAAAACAGGCTTCCACCCCACACGAGCACTGCATTCAGCACCATGGCAGCCACACAGCAGATACTTTCGCTTTTGCAAAAGTGCATTTCTTGGTAAAGGGGCAAAGCTGATTATTTGAACTGACAATTTCTAAAACACATTTACCAACTCTTTTTTCAATGGAGCAATAAATATTTAAAATAAATGTTTCACAGTTCACAGCACAGAATTCCAGCATTCAGCTAAAAGCATTCTGCTAAAATACTGCCATCTTGCAATAAAATCTGAAGGGAAATGGACTGTTATGAACTAATCTAGTGCATTATAATTTTGTACTGCAACTTTGTGCTACTTTTATTAGCTCCTTCTCTTTGGCCTTCGAGGGAAAGATGTGTAATAGTGAATACTAAGAATATATGTGATGTAAAGTGAGTTTGATATATTCATTTTATTTTCATAGCATTGCTTCTTCCTTGAAACAGTGACCTCAACTTCTATCAGCCTTCAGGACTGATTTACTATGACTGATTTAAGCTAGTAATAGCTTAATCGCCAAAGGTTCAGAAATTCAGACAGGAGAGCAGGGGATGCCTGTCTGAAATGGTATTCATAACTCCACTCTCTACAAATTGGCCTGGAAAAATTTTGAAAATCATGATTCATCATTGAAAATTTCATGATTTCTGGAGAAAGGTGCCATTTAACATTCTGCATTTCTGCTTCAGATCCTGTCCAAAAAGGCATGCAGGCTTTATGAACTAAGGTTAAAATAACTGTATTTTTTTAAATTACAGATCTCTAATCCCAGTTCAATTTTGCAAGATTTAGTTCAGCCCTGTTGCTGTGTAAAATATTCACAAAATACTGCACATATATATTTTAGATGGACTTTCATTATTAGTTTTGCAAATGCCAGTGAAATCTCCTAATTCAAGATGCCTTCAGCAAACCAGGCCAACAAGCAGTCCTTGAGCTGCTCCGAACTGTCCTATCTTTGTGAGGAAAGATATTCCCCGTGTTTGCTGACAAAAGTATCTTTCCTTTACAGAGAATCTTACAGAGTAACCATCTTAGATACTCCTGTACTGGGCAGATGGGAAGGAGGTACAATGACCCTGGAGATAGTTCTCCACTGGACACAAACAGCAATGATTTAGAGCTCTTTACTCAAAGTATTTGTCTCAATTAAAACCTTACACTTTGTCTGTGATAGTGTGAGATCTCTATACCCTCAGAAAAGAAAATCATATTTTCATGTAGTGAGAAGAGCGAGTTATCTGAGTGAGGATCTTGAAATCTGCTATGACGTTCAATCTGAAAGCCTTAGCCTAACAGATCATCACCTGGAGACATTTTTAATCTTTAATAGACACAGAAAACAAATACAGATAAAACCATCACTGAAATAATTCAGCAAAACCATATAACCTGATACTTTAAAACAAGAGGCAGAAAAAACTTAGAAGCTGTTCTCTGAGGCATAAGAGTTTCAAAGGTTTTGGGTTTTTTTTTTGCTACTGGTGAATTTTGCAATTTGAGAAAAATTTTTAAGTCAACCATTTGAGCATGAAGTGTAATTTTCACAAGAAAACAGCAAAAGAAACTATCCAAAATTAAATAGCTACTTGTCTAATTAATGATTAATTGTCAATAACTGTCAAACAATTCCCAGCATAAAAATAAAATTAATATCAGTGGGAAGGTGAGAAGTTTCATTCTGTTTGCCAAGAGATACCCACAAAAAGGAGTGAAATACATTCAAAATATAGAGAGCAGAAGCAGTTTAAAGTCAGATGTTGCAAAACTTGGGTAACTTAATCTTCATACAAACATGAAGTAAACATGCCAAAGCCTCTTCACAATTAGCCTGTGGTTTTGATTTCCTCCTTCTAGTTATTTATATTTGTTTCCCCTCTGCTAATCTAGGTAGACTTGTTTGCAAGCAATGCACTCATAAGGAGACCACAAACACATATTTATGGAGCAATTTCATCCCAGTTTTTTCTCTCTTATAATTTCTGTCTGTTTGAATTTTTCTATGTAAATATCAGCTAGTAGAGTCTACATATAGGCTTAGAGTGTGTCTGCCAACAATTCAGAAGTTAATGTTGTTCAAATAGATAAGGTTACTAAAATTAAATGCAAAAAGCAGGTTTAATAACATGTTTTACATGTTTTATACTACAAACAATGTTATTTCCACTGGTGAATGCTCCAGTGCTTTGTAGAGTGTAGACTACAACTCTCTGGGGCTTGGTCCTTTTGCTCCTCCTGTCAGTGAAAATAAAATCAAAATTAGCCTGCACAATTAGTAATTCCCCACTTCATAAATAATAATACATACAGAAGAGGAAGAAACTATCTTTCTGTTCATTTCTGCAAAGAGGCACTAAATGGGGGAAAAAATATCAACACCAAAGAATATTGAGAGGTTAATTATTTCAACACAGAGATTAATTTGAGATGACCAGAGGAAGTAATTGTGATCACCTGATGCAAGCACCATCACCTGTATTACTGAGTTTTAGTGAATGACTGAATGCAGTCCAATCCTGCACTGAGCTCATTTCTGCAGGTTTTTATCTGAAGATCCTATGCACAGCCAGAACAAATGACATCCACAGAGCTGAGCTTGGGGTAGACCAAAAAAAGTGTTATATCATCTCAGAGAAATTTGAAAGTAAAGCACTTAAAACCTTGTTGTGTGGTGTTGGATTGATGGGTGCAGCTCTGGCAATCACCATGCCCTCTGACTTCACACCACATCTATCTTCATCCTGCTTCAGTCAACACTGGATATTGAAACCTTCCCAGCATACCTGTCTTTTAATTGCCACAGACTCCCTTATTCCAGATTAATTATTTTCAATCTTCAGGTCAGCCGCCTTATACATGAATATTAAAACTTGAAATTATGCCCTCTAGTAAGAAACTTGCATGACTTTCCAGAATAAGCAAGATTAATCAGACATGATAATTATGATAATAAATGTAATACTAACTTATCACATCACATAAATTCAGCTAAATGAGCTCTGTGGCAATAGCAGTTAAGAACTGAGAGAAAAGGCAATGACAATCTACATTATTGAAAAGAAAACCTTCAGCAGCTGAATCAAAGCCATTTTTTACAGTCTATATACAGTTATCTTCTTATCTGTATGCCTCGTGTACTTGGAGGCAGCAAAGATGCCTGAATCTAATGCCTTGGCAAGTTAACCTTAAGAGATTAAACTTTGATGCAGCATAGAAAAATATAAGGTAGGGAACTATTCTTATTCTGACTTTCTTAGAGTCAGGTATGGGATTTTCCTGACAAAATGGTAGTAAATGCTCCATTAGAACTCTGTTACCTAGATCCTGGTTCAGCCTAAAGATTTCACTTAATTTGCAATATTTTCATCATTCTGAATTGTTTAGAACTATGCCTAATTTCAGTTTCCTACATGCATTTTAATGGAGGCTGAAAGAGGAGCACACTGTACAAATACTGCCCTTGTGTGTTGGCTAATTGATGGCACTAGAGCCATGAGAGGCCATGTATGCCATACATTTAAAAAACTGAAAGACATCTCCTTTCTGGCTCTCATAATCCTCTCAGAAAAGATTAGCTCAGCTTCTCCAGACCTCACACCTGATATTCCTTACTCTAACCCTATTTTCCAGGTGATCAATTCAATTTCATTGCATTCTACAGTCTTCTTTGGTATTCTCAGTAGGAATAGACTCTGTCTATCAATTGTTATCTCCATGTCTTCAATTTCTATCTATGTCTTCAACTCCTATCTCCACTTCATTCAATTTTACAGTGGAGCTTTTGAAATTCTTATCACTTTTAGCTTGTCCAGTATTTTATTAATCTCTGTCATGCCCTTAATAAATGAAATCTGACATTGCCCTATAGTTCAACATTCATACATTCATAGTGAAAACTATGAAAAGGAAAAGAAAAAAAAACAAGAGAAAATTTCAAAACACAACTATTGGAAGGTGCAAGCAAACTAATTTGAGCAGCCAGTCTTATTTATTCAGACTATCAATGTCAGTAAAATTAAATTTAAAAATATCAAAAGCAAACATCAAATCTTTTTATTTCTAAACTATATTAAGAACACAACGAATAGTTCATCATTGGCTATGTTGAATTTATCCAAGTAATCTCTTCATACAAATTTAATTAACAGAAAAAAATATAATGTAATGCTCAATAAGCCACAATTTCTGTTTGCCTGATTAAATGTGTCCTCAGTATAGAAAACAAAATGTGTTGATTCAAAAAATGTTTTCAAAATGACAAAGCTGAATTAATTAAAATTTGTATTCATTCTCTTGAACTTACTGCAAGAAAATGAGATTAAAATATTTTGAACAGATTGGAATTTTATGGAAATGCCATTTTATTTGAGAAATTAATATTTAAATCTTCAGGATTAGAAGTTCTGAGCAAGATAAAAATTACATTTTCATCAGTTGTTTTTACCTCCATCAAAAGTTTTGGAGAGTATCCAAATTATTTTTTTTCCCTTTCAAAATACATCAAAATTAAACCACAAATCCATGGCAAGCCATGAGTTAACTCAATTTGCTCAGTTTCTTCCTCAAGGCAGATCTGCTGTAGGTTAGAAAAAATGAAGTCTATCATTTGGTTCATGGCTACCTGCAAAACAAAAAGAGGTTTGTGTGTGCACAAGGCCCTGCTCTCTTGCCATACTCCTTTGCCCTCCTCTCTGGCAGCAGGGAAGGGATTGAGCAGAAGTGTGGCTGGGCTGCTCCCTCTGCTTGTGCCAGAGCCTGAAACACCACGCAGCACTGGGGAGGTGCTGCCACACAGCAGCTGAGCAGAGGGGATGGTAAACAAGGTCAGAATGTGTCAGATGTACAACACCATCAAGCCCTATTACTCTCTGACTAAGAGCAGCTACTCTTTGTGGGAACACTGCATATTAGCATGCTTGATTGATCCATCTATAGATTGTATGCTGGCACTGCAAACAACTGCGTGGCCAGAGGCAATAGATCAACCACTTGAGAAAGCTTTGGAATGGTCTTTGCCTTCATTAATATAATAAGGCAATGTCTGCAGTCCATTACACATATCAGTGAACCCAGAGATGTCAATATCAATGGTTTAAAAATTCAGTATGTCGAAAGGATGTCACACATCAACATTTGGTAAAAGGGGCATCACATGCTGGACAAAACAAAGATTATGCTGCAAAACAATAGAAAAATCCAACATCAGCGGTGTTCTTCCATACAGCTGTACTTCTTAGGAGCAACTCATCATTCTGCTGTAATGAAGGAGGATGTTTTTCAGGATAGTCAAGACAATGCAACTTTACTTCACCCTGAAACAAACAAATAGAGGAAGCAAAGCTAATATCCTGGAACAATTAAATTTATCTATGTTATTTTTGTTCTATTTATGTGATTTATGCCACGCTTTGGGGATGAAAGAGTATCTATATTTTTTCTATGCTACCTATTTCTTAAATAGCCCGTGATTTTAAATTACAAAAAAATCCAATGAGAGGCAACACCAGCCAACATCCAACACAGGAAGTACATATAATTTTGTTAAAATACCTCTGAAAATTATTTTCATTATTAATTTCTAATGACATCATTGCCACTTGAGTGGAACAAAAGAGCCAGGTTAATTTTTCTTCTCTGAAATATAATTTCAAAAATTCCAAAATTTCACAAGCTTTGACAAACTAAGAAACATCAGGTCCTTTTGCTCTATGAAACTGGTCTAAGAGAGTTAAAGCAATACGTAAATATCTAAAGTATTTTTTTATATATTTTGCTATTTAAAAAGGTTCAGTATTAATAGAAAAAGCTTCTCAATTAATGTCTTTATACTCACTAATGCATTTCTTTTAAAGAGCCCAGGATTTAATCAATAACTGCCTACACAAAAAGCTATCTCTGCTCAACTGGGCCTATGGAGCACGCAAGGACAGCTGCAAACCAAAGGAGCTGTGCAGGAAAACAGAGAGTAGTGGTCAGCCAAACAATTCATATGGTCTCTCACTATTTGAAATCAAGAAAATCCATTTCCCTGGACAAGAACCATTACTCTTCTCACATGCATCAAGTATCAGTGTGAGGTCTGGTATCTCCATCCTCCCTCCAGCCTCAGAAACCTCTAATGTCATAGCAGACCAGAGGGGAAGCAATAGAAAGCAAGCAGTATTCATCACTATCAAAACAACTGTGAAGGCTTCACAGCTGGGAATGGCTCCAGATTCAGGAATGTCATGTCCACTTTTGAAAAGAAAAAAATAATACAGATCTTGAGGACTAGAGAGGTGCCTGAAGCTAGAAATTCAGTGGAAGGGGAAGGGCAGCTAGCTACTGGGAGCCAGAGAGGAGACTGAGCCAAAACGGAACAGTGACAGCTTTCATGTAACTGATACAGGCTCTCTTCCAACAAAATAACCTTTCCTGCTTAATTTAATCATCCCAATGAAATGAATAATAAGGGTGGGGGAGGGGAATTGCCTGGGTCAAGAACATCCTGGACAATGGAAACTTTCTGGACTTAGATGCTGCTTTTATTTTCACTGCAATTTTCCTCCTTTAAAGCAAGGATGGAAGAAGAAAAGGGAGGGAATCAATGTAAAGGGTGCTTAGGAGCAGACAGTTCTTTGCCATTGGGACACTTTTGTGTCTGTATGGCCAAGAGGATGAAAGGGTTATATAAAGCAACAAGGAGGGGAAGCAGGGGAGGGACTTGATAGCCATTAGGGCCATTATTTCCACCTTCATGATGAATAGTCTAACTCAGGAAAAAGGAAAATAGCATGAAACCCCCATAGTTGTGCAAGAGCAGGGCAGGAAGATGGATGAGCTGCAACAGCTAACACTGACTCTGCCATCAGACAGTGAAATTGGTACACAAGTGTTCCTGGCTGTTCAAAAATATCATTGCAGCAGCAAGAAAAGCAGTGGTTACCTGAAAAATAAAGAATGACTCCTTCAAGGCAAGTTTTGAAGAGTTAATGCACACCAAAATGCATGCTTTATTCATGTGAATATTTTTAGTGGCAAGTTCTGAGGTTGTTGGTCTCATGTTCCCTTGCAGATTATTGTATGACCTAAATAACTCTTGAAAGGAGAGTGTAGATACATTGGACTATTATGACTATGCCTGTAAAAATCATGTTATCATGATCCATGGATTTTTACGCTTTAAATTATTATGAGGGGAAAATTTGAAGCATAAAATGTGAAAGTATGTAGGCTAAGAAAATAAAAAACTCTCTTAGGCCCTAAGAAGGGATTCACCTCACTCTAAATTTGTATGTTTGAAAGGCTGAAATATCAAATCACTCTATTCTCAGAGGTACTACTGTATAATAAAAGTTTAAAATGGTTCAGATTAATTTAGATAAATTTTCTCCTGGAATTGCCCCTCTTTATACAGTGACTCCAGAGGGAGAATACACAAGTAAAACACAAATATCCTTTTAAAAGGGTAAAACTTTGCTAGATTATTCAATCATAAGGGTCAGCTGAGTGTTACATGCAATGGTACATATCAAAGAACCTTCTTATTAACTCATATACATTATTTTCAACCATAGAGGCAGTAAAATACACTGGTTCTCTATATAAATATTTTCAAACAGAAGCACTGGAAACAATCATTGCCCTCGCAACAACAGAAATGAGAAAATAAGAAAGCAAAGTTTGTTGTATTAGTAAAATATTAAAATGAGATAATTCCATAAGTGTTATCTAACATTTATTTAACAGGGCAATGTTTTGGTGTAAAAATCACCAAATCGCCTTGAGAAGAAAATTAATGAGTAGTGCCAAACTGAGCTCTGAATTACCCAAATGTGCAAGCAAACACTACTGTGGGGGTTTCTGGACATAGGAGCATACAATGCCGTGGCAAAAGTGGCATATAAACCTGTTTTCTGTGTGTTTTGAAATAATATTACTGCTTCAGCTTAGCAAAATCCAGTGTGGAAGACTTTTATTTTTCCTTAGTAAGACCCCCTCTGCTCCTCTTACAGCATGATTCATCTGCACTGCTGAATTATTTCTAGCTCACCAAACAAGTCATTGCTTTTTTTCATGTTTATACAGTCTTCAAAAGCCCCTGCAGACCATTGAGAGCCTTCCTGAGTCTCACAGTAGCCAATATGTCTTTTGTTTGAACAAAAACACACAGTCCTGACTGTCACTTTGGGAACAGGCATCCCGTTCTTTATCATCGTGCCCAGATATTATTGCTCATCTTTTCCAAAGTGGTTTGATCCAAAGTACCATGTGGGAGGAAATAAAAAGACCCAGCAGGAGACGGCTGTTAAGGATGGAGTTGCAGACTGAATTTTCTGCCTTTTATAAATTCAAATAAGATTATTTATAAAGAGTGATCAAATGACGGTCAAACATGGAAGCACTCAGAAGTTCAGTTAGGGTCAGCTCCCACAATCTGCTTAACCAAATGACAATAACTTTTTCCTCCCATGTGTCATCTAGTGGGACTTCTGTCTGAAATACTGTACCAGCTCTTTCCCCCTCAGCTTCAAAATAATTTTCCTTAAGCAGACCTTTTAAACGTTTCTATTAAAGCTTATAACATCTCTAGTTCCAGAACGCTGTCATTTATGGTCATGGTCTGGACAGGCAGGTTTCATGTGTGACAATCCCCTTCCTTTGCTGCAGTCACTACACCTTCTCCCTCCATGAGCTACAGTGGTGGCACCTGCTCCCTGTGCTGGCAGATCACAACCCTTTCTCTGTTCAAATTACACCTGCAAGTGCCTTTTTTACTTCTTCTTCAGTGAGGGTCACAACCCACCTCAGTAACTCCCAGAGGCCCTGTGTTGTGTAAACTCACACTGAAAGAGAGAATGGGAAAGGGGCTGGGGATGGGAACTGAGGTGAGAGGTGTTCTTGATCTCAGTCACTTTTATATAGCCCAAGCATGTAGCACAGTTCAACAGACAAAGTTCTGCCTTAATTATTCATAAAACTGCATTTTCATATATATCTCCAGAAGTCTGCCCATATAAAAAAATCTAGATTCAGCATCAGTGCAAATTATAGGGAGACACAGACAACAGAGGAAAAATTTTAGTCATCCTTTTGTTCCCTGATAGTTTCCTCATTTGTTCTGCTTGCCCCTTCCCTCATTTGGACCTTCTTCCTTTTGACATGCTTTGAACTCCTCACCTTGTTCCTCTGATTTTCTGTCAACATACACAAGAGCTTCTTGAGCACTTATCTTCAAGAAGGCAATACTTTTGAAGGAAGACCTTTTGCCATGAGGCTGGAGACCCTCCCCTATGAAGACAGGCTGAGAGTTGGGGTTGTTCAGCCTGGAGAAGGGAAAGCCCTGGGAAAACCTTGGAGCAGTTTTCCAGCACATGAAGGGTCCCTGCAAGAGAGCTTGAGAGGGACTTAGCAAGGGCACATAGTGATAGGACAAGGGGGAATGGCTTTAAACTGAAAGAGGGTAGGTTTAGATTAGACACAGGAAAAAAATTTTTGCCTGTGAGGGTGGTGAGATATTGGAACAGGTTTCCCAGATAAGTTATGGATATCCCATCAGTGGAACTGTTTAAGGTCAGAACAGATGATGCACTGAGCAACCTGGTCCAGTGTTCCCAATCATGGCAGGGGATTTGGAACTAGGTGATCTTGCAAGTCCCTTCCAACCTGAACCACTCTATGATTCAACAGTTCTATAAATGCAAGTTACCTGAGTGGCAAATGATTTAAGTGAAAAATCTTAACAGTTCCTCAATCTGTAATGCCCACCAGTAGTTTTAAAAGTTGTTATCACTCTGAACAACCTCATCTAAATTTAGGCCTCTTTTGAGTAGGGTATTGGAATAAATCAGCTCCAGAGGTCCTCTGCAACCCAGTTTTTATCTATAATTCTAGAAATAGAGGTTATCACTCTAATAAGTAGTTGTTCAGCAGTATAATGAGGACAGGAACCTCACCATTCTCTTAGCAGTGGCTGTAACACTGAAGACATTACCTCAGCTTTATTTTTTTTAAAGGTTGACCTGCACAGCAGTTTCAAAATGGAAAAATAATATAAATTTGTTGCTGTAGGACAGAGCAATCATTCACTCGCTTCACTGTCCCAGTTATGACACTGGCTACTAAGTATGTAGTAGGATAACTGCATGAAAAGGACTTCCTAGCTCTATTTAAAGGTTTTGTTTTCAGGTTTAAACTTATAGACAATTTTCTTCAGTGTTGTATAAATTTATGTTAATGGTTATCCATTTAAAATCATGTAAATTTCAGTAGAAGCCTCATGTCTACCTACATTAAGATAAGTTGTTTATGGCAAAAGCCAATACAAGATCCAATAAGCCCGTGAATAATTCAACAGTATATCCCACATATCCACCATGTAGATGACAAAAGATTCTAATTCAGCAGAAAAATACCAAACCTCCAGACAAGCTCGTCGATGTGATGGCTCTATCTCAAAAAGCGTGAATAGATTTTTCTCCTGAAACACTTGTGTGCACTTTTCAGCACAAGTGTGAGGAGAAGCAAGCATACTGACAGTTTTTCAAAAGCTGCAGCCTTATAAATGCCAGTCTCAGATTCATGCCACTAAATAAAGGTAGAAAATTAAACTTCAGATTTTACAATGAAAGACTTATTGCATTTGCCTAGGAAATCTCATCAAATGAGCTCAGCTTGTTTTAAGATGAGGTGCTTCATTTATGATGTAGTCAGGCAGCAGGTGCTTTGCCATCTGAAGAGACCCTGAACATGAGCTCAGAATTAAAAATATAATAGACTGAGTGCAGAGAAGGTAATACTGCTATGGCTCCATGGAAAAATTATTTAGGGCAATCATTTGTACTTTGTATAACGTCTTCAAATAATACCTCCTCCTGTATATGTAGTAGGTTATACTGCCTTTTATTTTGCTTTACCCAGTCATTTGACTCTGATAATGGTACCTTTGGTGCCATTTACACAGACTGCTAGCTTTCTTCAGTGTGGGCAGGCTCCCTTTTTCATAGAGGCAACTCTCCCCTTCCAAAAGTTGTAAGAAAGGTATCACAGATTCCAGAATCACGGAATGGTTGGGATTGGAAGGGATATCTGGAGATCAACTAGTCCAACCCTCCAGCAGAGCTGCTTTCCAGTAGGTCATCCCCTAACCTGTACTGGTGCATGGGGTTATTCCTCTCTGGGGGCAGGACCTAACACTTGCCTTTGCAGAACTTCATTAGGTTCCTTTTACCCAGTTCCCTACCCTGGGCAGCTCTCACTGAATGGCAGCACAGCACAGCCTTCTGGCCTATCAGCCACTTCTCCCACCTTTCTATCACCTGTCCTAGAGGCAAAGTTGATGACTTTGCTCCATTTGGGGATGATTGTAAATACTTAGAATTTACAGCAAAGTAGGGTCTGGAGAAGGCAGCAGAAAGGTTGTGAAGTCACCAAAAATGTCTGTATTTAAGACTCTGGCTTTTATTTTACCTCATCAATAACAAGTAACAATGTATTTTTGTACCCAGGCCATTTCAACTGATGGAAATCGAGCGTTCTGGGGAGATGATCAGCTCTTACAAGCTCTCTGTATGACATGGCATGAGACATCTGGAATACCTGGCAATACCACTAAATCACAATTGGAGTGAGAAAATGAAATAATTTTTGGGTTTTTAAGAAGAAGGTGTTAGACGGAGGAAATAGGGATGGCTTTAAAAAGCACTTTAAAATGTTTCTCATCACTGTTAAACTTGATTAGTAAAGATACTAGCCCAATCCTTGTCAGTGTAACATCTGTACAGCTTCAAGCCAGAAGCTGTATTTTTAAAGGAATTAGTCAAACTTGATAGAAACAATAGGAAACAAGAAAAAAAACTTTCAAACTTTCAACACATTTTTATGATTACCGGAAACATCACTTATCTATCCAGTTATCTGTTAGAGCCTTTGAGGGGGATAATATTTCCAAGGTAAAAGCAAAATGTAAATGGCTCTGCTGGTGCTATTTCCTATTTCTTTTATGTTCCATGTTGTGTGACTGAATCACGCAGATATTTTCTCCCTTTCATATCACATGAATGGGTTTTTAGAACCTCACACAGCCTGTGAAGGACAGCAATGTATTGACTCCTCTGACCTTTTACTTATTCTAGCCTTTGATTGACTGATCTCCTCTGTTCTTGCAAAGTCGGCAGCTGCCAGAAAGAACCACAGCCTCCAACACTCAAATTACTGAATTTTGAAAAGGTGAAAGCAGCACAGCTTAGTTATGCTGTGATATCTCACAAGCCCATGTTGGGCATTGAAATTCAGATATCTTGTTCTTGTGACAAAAGATAAGTGTGAGAACAGGAAGATGAGCAAGAACATCAAAAGAAGGAATACTCTTTAAATAAAGACTTTAACAAAAACATTGTGATGGTACAAATTTAAACCTGTGTTGTTACAATAGTGTAGTGACTGATTTTTCTTAGATCCAGAGCCAAAATGTCACTTTTCAACACTATTTAATAATGGCATTTTGTGCAACTCTTATATGAATATGCACATTTATTAAGTCAATGTCTACAAATTTCAGGAATGCTAATTTAAAAAAATAACCTTTTTCACTAAGAATAGATTATTATTATTATTATGAGCCATATCTATCCCTTTTTCTGCTAAATATTCAATTTATTTACACTCCAAAGTAACAGAATATTTTGAAAGAGCTGGAAATCTTCCTTTCCTTTGAAATATTCTAAGTGTGATATTTGAGGCAACACAACAGCACTGTCACTAACTTGGGATTCACCAGCAGAAAAATCTCCCCAATATGTAGACAACAAATATAAGTCCTTTCAAATGATCCCATTGGTATTTTTCAGATGGCAGTCTGAAGTGAATTCCAGTATAACATGCAAGACACAGGATTGCTTAAAAGTCTGAAGATGATACATAATCTGCAGCAAGGGAAAAACCTGCAGAAAGGTAGGAACACAGATGTCCAAAAAGAGACAAATTTTGTAGCATTCCAGTAATGAATCTAGAAAGGTATTTTTTAATAACATTGGCAAGGAAGTCTGAACTATACAAACACTACAAATATTATATTAATAAAACCCCCAAAAATGTACCAGAAAGAACAATAATCTCCAATCCAAAACCAGCTAAAGTCTGTTGGACTGGCACTGAGGTGTAGGAAGCAGGGATAGATGCAATCATGGCAGGTCTGTGATATCCTAAGTGGGACTTCTGCTGATTGAATTAGCTTGTGTGTGAACTTCAGCTTAATGTTGATATCTAGTGAACACTATATAACAGAAGAACAATTAACAGGTAGAGAGGTAAGCTTGAGAACACTTTTAGTTTACATAAGTATATGCACCATCTTATTCTGCCACCAATTACTGATTAGTGTTTGGCATCTCATAGATAATTGTTTGCCTTCATCACCTGTATTCCCTAATCTTTTTCTACTGAAGGGAAGTTGCTTATTAAAAACACTGCTAGTTTGCAAGCTCATTCTAGTATATATTCTTCTTGCTCAAGTGTCTTAAGTAATGAGTTTGGTCAGCTGCTGCTTTTAAAAGCCAGAATCACTCTGAAATCTTCCAGGAAATAATTTTGGTACAACACAGTATGAATGAAAAGTTTAAAAGTTACGGCTGCTGCCACAAATTTTGCACATGTACAATAAGTCCTCACTGAGGCTTGTGGCTTAATATTTGAGGATCAAGTTTTGGAGCAAGACGTCCAAAAAACAGGCAGGATCTTCCTGGACTCCTCTAATTAATGAAAGCAAAGGTGTGTGTGTGAGTGTTTGGTTGTGAAGATGATAAAATACCTTAGAAGCTACAGGATTTTACCGACTTTTCAGATAAACTGAAGAAAGAAAAGTGAAAATCATTAAATAAATATTTTTAATTACTCATTCCATAATAAAGCTTGGCTACCTTCTCATTGTACTTTGACATTTATGTTTATTTTGCATAAAATTATTGACAATAGTAACAGTAACTCACTGATATTTCTGTGGCAATGTATCTAGGAGTGGTTTGAATGCTCTTTCTATTTGACTTTCAACAACCCTAAGAAAAAAACTGGATATGAGGAACTTGGGCCATGGATACTCTTTGGATCATGCTTCAGCTGGGCTGTAGCCAAATATAATACAACAGCACTAAGATAAAATCATCCTTCATTTCTATGAAAAACTGAGAATAGATATACATAATGTACAGCGTCAACCAAATCAATGCTCACTTTATCCTTGACTGCTGAAGTTTGTTGAGCTACAAGATAGATAGTTGGAATACAGCTAAGTAAAGGAAACCACCAATGTGGACAGTCGTTAGCATGCATTTCTTCGTCTGTATTTCTGATCTGACAGCTTCATTTCAGAGATTTTTTTTGCAAAGGCATCGGGTGTGGGTTTCAGCTCATAGAGGAAGAAACGTACTTTTCCTTACTTAGAGGTGTGTAGGATGCTTACATTAGCACTACAGTCCCTGAAGATCTCATCAATACAGCCATGACAGGTAGAGAAATGACTGCTCACTCACAGCAACTAGGCACCACTTGTAGTCATCTAAGTCCTTTCACAGATTTCACTGTCTTTACTGTGGATAGATTTGATTCAGTTGCCTGCAGGTAGGCATCTAGGATAGGGTACCTTGCCCAAACTCCTGCTGCTTCTACAGGAGGAAACAAACCTCCCACCTGAGTGTGGGCACCCTCACAGAGCCAAAGTTCTCCACTGGGTTAGGGCAGTGTGACACCGTGACACGGACCCCACCCCAGACAAAATGTACTCTGAACTCTGCAAGTCATAAACTGGCCAGACAAAGATATGAACGGGCACCATAATTTTAATTCTGTTGACAAATAAACTGTTTTTTCCTATTATAAGGCTAAGACCCAAAACTGTGCCAAAAAGGCTGGGAAACAGCAGAGATTTCTACTGGAAGAGGGAAAGTTCTTCAATTGTTCTAGTCCAGGTACTCAAGAAAAAATGAATAATTTATTGCAACCAAGGCTGAATTATACTGCCATTTATGTTTCATGTCTTTCAAAATAAAGGGCTCCTACATCAAAAGAAATGCATGCCATACAATTGTAACACAATTACCTCTCCATAGGTACAATCTCAATCAAGTAGCATATAGGGCATTGCAAAGAATTTGAAAGAAAGCAAAGTTTGACAGAGGATGGGGCTTGGATATACTCTTATTTTCATCAAAATTGTGCCTTAAGGCTGAATTTTTAAATAAAGGCAATTGAATAACTCTAGTAACTGCACAAGACACAGTGATTTGAAATGTCAATCAGGTAATTTCACATACAAATGCAGAGTTCAGTGCTATTTGCATATGTATAAGTTGCTTTCCCTGCATAGCTGTGGAGAGTGAACAGCATCCATGAATAAACATTTGTAGGCACTTTCAAAAAACACTTCAGCCTTGTTGTCTATCACTTGAAAATTGTCTTTAAATGCTCATGCAGTGAAAAGACTTCAGTTTTTCAAGAGTCAGTGGCCTTTTTTCCCACTGTGTGGCATTTATTACAAAATTTCCATAGTTCTTGGACCTCAGCAGGGCCATATGTTACTGTCATTATTAAAGTAAACACAGCTTAAATCTATTTTTTTTATTTATTTTTTCTTAATGCAAGTAGGTAGACACATTCCTGAAGCAATCACAGGTGCAAATATTTCCAGGAAACTACCTTATTCCCAATTTGCTTTTCCCACAAAATCTCTAAAAAATAAAAAAGCAAGTGGCTACATTGGTAACTGAAAAAGCTAAATGAAATACAGTAGGAGACACTTTCCTGCACAAACCAATATATCACAAGAGGGTGATTTACAAAATTCACACTTAGGCATATCTTTCAACAGCCACAGTTCATGTTTCTTTTCCAGATATACTTTATTTTTTCAGCAAGACTTTTCACATGCATGATGACTTATTTAAGGAAGAAATTTAAATATCTCTTTAGTGACCTTCATCCTCCTCTCTACTTATCTTTATTAAATGTGATCTTTAAATGTGATCTTCTTTCTATCTACAGTATTATACATATTTCCTTGGTTGCATGTGAATTATGGTATCAAGAAGCTGAAAAACTATTATCCAAAGTTCCATCCAGGCTCTCTGCAGAAAGCTTCATCAAATTCTGTGCCAAACTCCTCGCTTTTTGAAACAGCCCACAAATTCAGGCTTGTCTTAGATTAACTTAGATAAAAATTAAAGTGTTCAGCTGAAAGTGTACATGAGTAATATACGGAGCAAAACAATCATATGGAAATTGTTTGAGACAAACCACCACCCATGCTTTGTTTGGAAGCAACCCTTTGGCTGGAAGAATACATCTGCTTTTTTCAATGTTAAATGAATTGTTAAAGATACAGGCGTCTCTCTTTTGATGGAAGATTTTCCCTATCTGTGAACAGCCCCCTCCAAATTTAAAACTCTATAAATTTAAAAATTTATAAATTTATAGGTAAGTTTTGTGACTTTATTAGAATGCCAGACTTAGAGTCCAGTTTGCTTTTAGAAAGAGGGGGAAAATATTGGTGAAAATATCCTCTTATTTCAAACAGCCTCAGCTGCTGATATTCACATGGCAGGCATTTGATATCTTCCCATCACTATGCTTCCAAAGCAGAAACAGCATAATAGTGTCTTGAACCTTCTGAACCTCTCTTCTACTTTTTCTTGGCAAGCTGCCTGGAAAACTTTGTCAGAAGTGATTTATACAGTAAATTTCTCTTCTTCTAAGTACAGTCTTTCAAGAGTACCAAACAACACCATACCTATCACCTGGGAGAGGCATTGCCACATTCAATTCACCATAAGGAAAATTCTAACCCACCCACCTTTTTCTCCTGCACACACATTGACCATGTCTCTGCTGGTAAATAGGTGTACCTGAGTCACACCTCTGGCACCAACATGAGGCAGAGACTGTCACAGTTTCATACTATCAAACTTTATTCTCTAAAACTGGATGTCTTCATCCACCAAGTCTTTGGGGAATGGTTCCTGACCTGCTACAACTTCCTGAGACATGTCTGAAAAAGAGTGAGCAGATAAACAAAAACCATATCAGGAACCTATTCAACCACTTGGAGATGGTGGCAGGCCTATGTGTGGAAGTGTTTCTTGTCTATGATTAATTCAGTAGCATAAATGTTTGGAGTTTAATATTCTCAGCAATGCAATAGAATTTTTTTTCTCTTTAATATATTTCTGATTATTCTTTTAATCTAAAATATGCTACATGAAGCTTTTTTACTGCTCTGCTTCTGTAGCTACTTTGTAGGAAAATGGAAAGTAACACAGTGAGAAGAGTGTGTTATATTTGCTTTGAGAAAGAATCACAGAACCATAGAATCACTGATTAACACATAAATGCTCTGAGATCAGGTCATGATACAAATGCAAAAAAAAAGAGAGGGCTCAGCCCCCTGGGTATCTTCAATAAAAAAATCTGGAAATAATTTTTTAAAGCATCATAAGGAACATATATCAATAAATTATCTCTACAGTGCTCTAAGTCAGTGCATCTCAAGGATGACTGAAGGGCTTAGGAGGGTATCAGGAAATGGGTCATGAAAACAGAAAACAGCAACCTTACACAAGCAGGCAAACAATGAATGAAATGCAAAAAAATAAATTAAATAAAATGAAAATAGAATTAAATAAACTCATATTTGGGCAGTAAATGAGAACCATGGTGGTAACAACTGTGAGATACTCAGACGAGGTGACCATCATTCCGGTTTACTGTAGGATCATCCAAGTTGTGTATAACAAATATTAACATCTCTTGCTCTCTGTGAAGGACTAAACTAGGGTACCTCAGCAGCTGTTTCCTACTGAAAATCTTAAGGGTCAAGGTGGGTGACAGTCTGCTGAACTATGCTGAGCACATGTGATCTTAGTCCAGAGAATTAATGCACACATATGACAGTGCTGGACAGCTCTGTTCAGAGATACTGGCCAGGCTTTCAGAAATACCTCTGCTACACCATCTCAGGAACCTGCCTTACACATTACCTTGCAGAGGAGACATATATCAATACACTTTGAAAATCTACCACTCTGTGACCAGTTTGACCTTCAGTAGATATGTTCTCTTCTGCTTTTTACACAGATAGAGACCTCTGACAAAGATCTTTGAGGAACTTCAGATGCAGGAAATTTTACATGCCTCTGTATTTTGTGCAGTGTTATCTCTGAATCACATTCCCAGCTTCAAATATTCACAGGCTCAAAATGAAAAATAAAGATAAAATAAAGCCACTGAATCTGCTGCCAGTAAATACACATCCAATAGAAAAGAAACTTCATGGACTTTCTTCTCCTGCAGGCATGGAGCAATTGTATTGTTCATCAGGTTTCCTGAGAGCATCATTTTCTCTCCTGTTTCCTGTGTTCATCTATCATGCTAACTGTGGCTTGGAGAAACATAAAGAAAAATATTACACTAGTCATGATCAGATAGTGCTGAGAGGAAAAGTTCTTTTGTGAAGCCTTAGAAATAAAAGGAGATTTCAGTGCCACTCTTGGATATCATTAATTTAGGAAAAAAATCAGATATTGATATCTTCTTTTCTGTCAGTTAAGCAGACATCTGTAGTGAGTGAACGGCATTTTTTCCTTTGGTTACAAGTATGTATTTCTATTCCGGAAAGAAGTAAAAAAAAAAAAAATC
>VWYO01011296.1:255649-320649 GCA_013400275.1 Rhadina sibilatrix
AAAAAAAAAAAAAAAAAAAAAATCTGTATTTAGTTTAGTTTAGGATAGCAGAGGGAGGAAGGAAAGGTTTAAGATTCCTAAAAAAGGAAAGGTATATCAAGGAAATACAAAGCTACTAACCCATTCTTACTCTTGTTCCCTCTGAGTCCTGAAAAACAAAGAATTTAAACTACTGTGAGGGACGAAAATTTATGTTTAGAACAGAAACTTTATCTTTTTTTCTGTAAGGTAAGGAACTTAGATGACATCATGGACCGGCAGATATCAAACTACCTTATCAGTTAGATTTTACTTTTATAAAGTCTTGGGATGGTATTCAAGTTACCTGGGTTTAGATGGCTGTCCTGTAGGGCTTGCAAGGTAGTCACTGAGGTCTCTTCAAAGTCAGTTGAGAGTATTTACTGGTTGGTCTAAGTCAGTGCTTTACAGAGATAACTGGTGGTTCAGCAGTTTGGATTTGGTTGGAGATTTGGTTAACTCTAGTAGCTGACAATTTCTTTGTTACTTTATTGCTACGTTTCTGAAGTCCATATCAGGGAACTGTAGCCCTGAAAAAATTAAGATGTCTTTCTCCTGCTCATGTGTGATGCAGTGACAGTATATAGAGTCTTCTTTTCATGAAGACTTATTGTCTTTTAGACAGCCTGTCTGTAAAGTGCATCTCTATATTAACCTTGCAATGCAGTCAAAGTACAGCCAATACAATTATGGTTTGATATTAAATAATACAAGAAAGGCCTTTTAATGCTGTTCAAGACAATGAAAAATATTAAGAAAATAAAAAAGGAGACTGCAATGCTAAATTTTCCAGTTATTGATTTGTGGACTTTAATGTGGTTATTGTTTAGCACTTTTTTTTTTCCTTAATTATTTCCCTAGCTGAGGCAGCTCTATTCAGATGTCCAGTAGATGTGATCTCATTTGTAGGGACGGGCATTTGGTGTCTTTCCAACCTGCAGATCAGTAGCCTCTTACACTAAGCTGCTAGCGACAACACAGCTCTCCTTTTTGCATGCCTGTCAAAGACTTGCCTTTCTTCTAGCACGGCTTAAGGCAGCATGTGAGGCAGCACGCTTGACAGGAATTATGCTGGCCTGTGTGGCTCTTTCACTTTTGTTTTTTTGACAGGTTGTGGTAACCCTGGCAACCACCTTACTCCATTGTTAGTGCCCATGTACAGCGGGCTGGTGCACGTGCCTGAGGGATGTTAAATGATGTGAAAGAGTGCATAAAACACTGCCTTGGATTCTTTCTCCTGCCTTGTATTGTCCAAGGGAACTGCAGAAGTTTGGCAGCAAAATATTATTTAACAAAGGGAAGCCTTTTCATTTCCTAGTCAATGAAGCACAAAATGAAGCTCAAGGATTTTGTAGTTTCAGTTGAGACAACTTGTTTGCATAAATTTTTACCCCACTGCAGAAGGCTACATGACAGAAGTGCCCGTCCTTAATCACTGAAATTATCCTGCCCAAGAAGTTGTATCACTGACAGTGCTAGCAAGCATGGTTACTGCTCTTCCATTGCTCATCCAGGATGCTTTGAGGGAATCTACCCCACTCTGCCCAGATAGGTCATATTGGGAGAAAAGCCATTGCTGAAACTGCAGACCTGTGGGTCCTTCCAGTAGCCTGGAGACCCAAGAGAACTGGAGAGGGGGAGGCAGCGGGCAAAACAACTCTGAGTTTTGTTATTATTATTATATGTTTGAAGAATAATGGCTTTATTGTGCATGTTATTTTTTATCTACTAGTCTGTTTGGAAAGGAATTCCACGAGTCATAGCTGTGTGTCTTCCCTCACAACAATGAATGCAGTACAGAACGGAACAGGGCAGTTTTCTGAAGTGGTGGGGTAGTGCATGGGCCAGGAGGGATGAAAGGCAGAAACAAGGTTTTGTTTTCCTTTACAGCATGCGTGGGTAAGACTGCCTATCCTCAGAAAACTTCATTAATTGTGTGTGGCTATAGTAACACATCTACAAGAAACAAAACTGTGTCTTGCCAAGAGACAGCAATAGACCATTGTATTAAGAGAGTATGGATGCAGGTCATCACCATAAATGTACTTGCAGAGTAACTAAAGTGTTTATGGTCATGGTCTCATTGTTCTTCCTTAACAGGACAGCAGTATATTGAAAATGAGATATCTATTTTTTTTTTTTCCTCATAAACTTTCCCAAACTACGTTTTCTATATTTTGAATCTTAAACTGTTTTGAGCGCTTAACTGCTTCAGTATGTTTTATTATGTAACTACCATAGTTGTTTTGAGCTCTTTTTTTAACTAGCCAGGTTATTTACAGGTTATTTAATCTAATTTAGGCTTAAGATCTAAAGCCTAAGATAAGATACAGTGCATTATGCATAATGGACAAATCTTAGAACAGATGTGCCATTAGAGGCAGCACAAGGATCACTAAAACATGCAATGACAGCTGTATCTGGTGACTGATTTTTTATTACAGAAATTCAAGACCTGTGAGATACAGAACCAAATGCACCTCAGAGGGAGAAGAAGTTTTGATGTGTGCTCAACATCAAATCCACATCTGCTGTTATCAGTAGTGAAAAACTTATTTCTATAACTGGTTTCACTGGGACAGACATGGCCGCTTTCTGAAAATAAGAAGTTTCATCTTCCTAAGAAAGTAATTTTGTGCACTAACAAAGCCCAGTAAGGGCTCCAGACCTGCCTTGCCCAACAGAGACAGCAGGTGAGAGAGCAGAAACAAATGTCTATAACAGGATGCCTGAACATACAGAAGAATGGTGTTGCTGCTGCTCCAGTTTAGGGCGTGTACCAATCTTGTCAGACAAGAGCGAGTCTACTGGTGCACACAAGGAGAGCAGAACAGTGATCCTGCCTCCTGCAGGGTCATGGCAGCAGGGAACAAGACAGTGAGAAAGTATATTTATTTCATGGACTGCTTGAAAGACTAGAAGATCAGGCATATAATGAACCCTAAACTCTGTATTCACATTGTGACCATGCTCAAAGCCAGTCTTTAGTATATGTCTGCAGCAATAAGCAAACAAACAAAGAGAAAAGGGAAAAAACCCTAACAAACAAAATCTTTCTCAATTAAAAATAAAATTAGCACTTACATGTTTGCTTTTCCACCTATATTTTCTCCTTTTGCTATCCCTGAAAAATGAGAAGTATGGGCTTTTCAGAAGCTCTCTGTGACTTGGTTTTCAATTCTACTGTGGCCAATTCCTACTCTGGAAATTGCTGTTTGAGTGCTGATCATTTAATCCAATTTACATGGGAGTCCTATTAAAGTCAATGCCAGTTCTCTGGACAGAATACCTTTTAGTGCTTTTCCAGCACTCCTAACTGCATGAATCAACCAGTCACAGAGTTCTAGCCAGGTTCTTATTTTGATTCCATTATAGTAGAAGAATTCAGTGCTAAAATTTTATTAAAACTCCTAAGAACTTTTCTCCTTAACAGCAAAGTATCAGTCAAATGTGCATGTAAGAACATGCTGTTTTGATTTAAAAAAAAAAGAGAAAAAAATCCCAGCAAGTGACTCACTTGGTTTGGTGTGAAAACCTTGGCTGGGAAGGGGCAGGTAAAGCTAAAGCCTGCCACAGGCTGTGTCAGTCACACATGCTGTCCAAGTAGTATCTTGCACCAGCACTGATATGGAGAGGCTACAGGCCTGGCTGGACCATGGGTCTTGATCTTTTGTTTTGACTAATGACAGTTAAAAGGATGAAGATTTATAAGTCTCAGCTACCAAGTCTAGAATTTACAACTAGGACCTTTTGTGTCTTCTCGTGTCCTTAGATTTTCTCTGAAACAGTGGTGTGGGCAGGCTCTCAACCATTATTTGAAAGAATTGTGAGTCACACACAGAAAGGGCAGCAACCAAAGCAGTAAGTTTTTGTAGCTCATGTTGCATGGAATAATGGAGTACTATAATACTTTCTTTGTCAAGGAATTTCATAACAAAACAAATGGTGAGTAGACCTTAGCAGACATTGATTATCATTTGTGGGGATTTGTCCCAATCTTAATCCATACATAAGAGAATAATGAAATTATAATTGAATTTTTTTTTAAAAAAAGGGGTTGTCTGATTTATCAGTCTAATATGCCTCAGTTCTACACCTATATGTCTAATTTCCACATCACAAAACTCTTAGAAATATGTTGTCAACCCTTGCTCAAAGGAAGAAAGTTTTCCAGTGATTGTGGCACATGGCTAGAGAAGTGCAAGCAATCAAGGAACTGCTGAGATGCATGCATAGTATTTGGAAATGAAATTTGAGAGTAGTCTTGGATGCCTCAGGTGATTAACCTTTAAAGAACTAATGTAGTTCTTTAATGCTTGCTCAGACTTGTTTGATCCAGAAAACAATGCAAGAAATAAGATCCAAATGTACAAAACTCAAACCCACAAGAATCCTGCTATTGTGGGCTGAAGGAAGAAATTGCCTAATTCTGTGTTTTGGAGTTTTCATAGACTCCAGATCATTTAGTGTTTTTCTATGTAAACTCCAGATCAGAAAGGTAGTTGAAGAAAATATAGTGAATAAAATATTTAATCAGATGAAATTATCAAATAGAAAGTTTTTGAGGAGAGTAAGTCTCTCTTATTCTGACTTTGCTCACATGTCTAAGACAACTGCTCACAAGCACTGCAAATGTACCAATAGTTACAAAATGCCAACAAATTCTAACCTGCAAAAATGAGTTCACTTTCCTAAAATATTGGTTGTATCAGGGTGGAGGTCAAGACACTGGTAATTTTTATAACCTTCTACATTTAGAGGCTGTTGTGTTCCTTAGCATGGAAATAATTTCACACATTTCATTGAGAAACAAGGTGAAGTGTAAGAAGAATGATTAACTGAATTTCATATATGCATATAGCAAAACATTTTTGAACATTGCTTTTCTGCAAATCACTGCTTGCTAGAATTTGTAAATATAGTATAGTTATAAGGCTTTTTTTTAAAAAAAAAATGTTTCCTGGGTTTTTTTACAACATAAACAAAGGTGGACAGAATTATCATTTCAGCTTTGGAAACCTGCTCAAAAAAGCATTCAAAACACAGCAGCATCATTATAATCATAGCAGACAAAAATTGTCAACCTTTTGCCCCATTTCAATCATGATGTGGCTGAACTATACCAGACTATAATAACAAATATTTTCTGTGAAAATAGACTATCACCAGAAAAATATTATAATGTATATTTTTCTTAGAATACTGTGCCAACCTTTGAATAGAGTTTAGTGTAAAATCTTGCCAGTGAAACAATGTTTTTTTCCTTTTTAAGTGACAGTGAAAGAAAGCATTCACAACAGGTATAATTTTTGCAGTATCGACACAATGATAAATACCGTATCTGTCAAGAATTTGGAGGTTTCATGTGACATTTTTACACACACTAACATCAGTTGCCTTCCTGTCCTCCTTTATATTTAACATTCAGGATCCTGGATTTCCCAAGCTTGCTAACAGTGTTTGGAGCTTATTACAGCTTCACTGCCCTGGAGAATGGTGTTTAAATACTGTGTCTCAGGGCACTAAAATGCATTGATCTTCATTGCCCCCAGCTCGTCCCAGCTGCTTAGGATGAGCAGATTCTCCTAGATTAGTTAAAGGCAATGGCTCTTATCTCTTGATAGTGGCCAACACGCTTTTTGTTTTCTATGTTTCCTTTTCTGGTGTAAACTGAAACAATGGAGGAAGAGAACTGTTAAGGGGGAGGTGGCATGAAGGGGAGGGGTTAACGAGGTTTTGGGATAGGGTAAACCTCCCGGGCTTGAAAACAAACTCCAAATTTAGAATGCAATAGATTTTAGAAATGCAAACTGAGCTTGAAATAAAAACACATTTTGTGGTATTTACAGAGTTACAGACAGCTGCTTTAACTGTTTTGGGAAAATACAAGAGGCCATTCTAGTACTGGTTCTAGTCAGGGAAATTCTCTGAGTGACTGAGAGGTCACAGCCAAATCTTCCTGCCTCAGATAGAGTATTCCTGCCTTTCAAAGTGCTTCCTATTCCCCAAGTGAAAGGAATTACTCCCTGGCGTGTTAAATGCAGCATGGCTCACTCCAAGTCTGGTATTGACAGCTAGTCTGTGACCTGACTAATAGGGGAAGTATGGGCATTCAGCCTTCAAACATTGTCAGAAAACAAAAACATGGAAACTGGTGAAGAAATGCCGTATTGTTCTGTATTTCCTTCTCTATAGCAATAAAGGAAGAAATTTTCAGGTACACATAAGGAGCTAGGTATCCAAAGCACTAGATTTTCATAGGAGGCAAATGCTTAAACATCCTTTTCCTCCTTTATAAATCACCCCTAAATTAACAGCCTCTTCAGCCTACATTTGGCTACAATGGCACAATGACTGAGAGCATCCAACCATTTCCTCACGCAGGTCTCTACTGTTCCTGAGCTGTACACACCTCCCTATTCAGCCTCACTGCACTGGCATTTCACCAGCTCCCACGTCCACAGAAAACTTCTCCCAGCCCTTTTGGTGAACATTTCCCTCTGGCATGTCTCCTGCCAAGCAATGGAATCATTACAGTGTCTATCAGCACTGTTTTCTTCCCATGAGAGAAGGAGCTAGCGGAACAGTGCAGTGTAAAATACAGAATGAAGCAGTGAGGCTCAAACATTATGGAGAAGTGCATGGAGACATGGGGGCTAAGAGATGGGAGGCTCTGGGGCAGGGAAAGAACAGGGAGAAAAGACGAATTCAAATGAACACAGAAGTACTAGAGTGAGCAGGAAGAAGACTGGTGTTAGTGTGCTGGGTTTATGTGGCCAAAAGCTGGGAGCTGGCTCACTAAGTGTGATTCTTCAATTTCCCAATTCTCCCTTCTTTCTTTTTCTTAGTAAAGTCTGACTTTACTTTTGATTCTTTTGCTGTATTTCCCTACCCATTTTTGTTGCCTTTCTGTAGTTTCTTAAATCTTCAGTTCACGTAGTCCTGGGTTTCCTCTACTCCCAGGTTCCTCTCTTTCTCTCCTTTTTAATCTTCCTCTTCCACCCTGTTTAGAATTGCTGTCTTTGTGCCTTTGCTGCTCCTTCCCACCCTCCTTTTTCTTCATCCTGCTAAACTTCCAGCTGCCACAAATACCTCTTCTAGTCTTTCACGAGCCACAGGCAATAATTAATTTTCCTCCCTGCTGTTGAAACAAACATGCCTCCCAGAAACCCTTCTTTCTACAGCAACCCGAGGTAGGATGGGATGGAGACACAGGCAGCCCCTGCACTGCCAGGTGTGCTGAAGGGGGGTGTGCCCTGCTGATGGAAGGGGCTGGAGAGTGCCCTGAGTGCTGCTGAGGTGGCCAGGAACCACGGCATGTGGGTGGTACGTGCTCCTCCAAAGCTGTGTGCACAGTCAGGTGGGTACGCTTCTACACCGGCCTGCTGGAGGGAGAACGGCACTTATCTTCTGAAATTAATGATTAGCAGATTAAAGGTTGCATTTCAGCCTTCTCCTGCCACTTAGGGGAGATAATGCCTGACATTTTAATGGGCTTGCCAGCTGATGTCTCAATTCTTCTTGCCCATGTCTTTGAGCCAATTTTTTTCCTCAATCCTCTAAGAGAGCTTTGGGGCAAAAGTCGGTCTTGGCACAGACCTCTCATCAGTTGGGGAGCTCAAGGAAAATAAAATAAATCACATCTTGGACTAATATAGCAGGTAGAAAATCTAGGGCAGGCTTGTTAGGATGAGAATACCTGTCTCTGCCTTTATGAAAAATCACCCTTGAAGTATTTATTTATTTAAACATATTTAAAATATTTAACCAAATATTGTCTACTGACATTTTCAAAAATGGGAACGCTAATATAAGCTGTGACATGTTTTGGTGTTGCAAAAAAAGAATCACACATCATCTGACTGAAGCAACAGAAGATTCTGCAGTTTTCCAGAGCCTTAACCCAAACAAAACTCTGGGGAAGTCTAATTTCAGAAGAGGACAAAAAATCCTTTTATGATTCCCTGCAAACTGTAATGTTATAGGTATAAATCACAGTGTGGGAGATTTTTATCTGATCAAAACCCTCCATCGTTGCTCAGTACTGGTCACAGATCACAGGTATCAAACAGGAATAAAATAAAGTAGAGAGTAGTCCAGTAATCCATCACACTTTGTATGACCAGGCTGCTTTCAAATACAACATTAAGCTAAAACAAATCTTTCACCACTGCTCTTTTTGTATAGCCTTTCATTTCCTAAAATTTACTTTCTGGAGTTCACATTTCATTTCTTTGATTTGAAAGACAAAGAGTTGTGTCAGAGTTCCTTGATTAATGAACATTTAGCTTTCTAGCTTGTTAGCATACAAACTCCAGTCACTTATTTATGTACCATAAACACTGCTAGAAAATCTAGGACACATATAAATAGTTTGATAGAATATTATTTCAAAGGAATATCTCCAAACTGTTTCAAACTTCACAGCTGGGATAAATCTGAAGGAAATCATGCGTTTGCTTGACTTCAGATAACATTTCTTTCACAACAGCACAGACTGGGCAAGAGCAGTTGAAAATCATATTATGAATTTACTACCTATTGCACATTTAATTCAAAATTCTTTCCTTCTCTTGTAAGAAAGTGCTAAAAGCATTCAAGGTTTGATTACACTTGTACTGATAGTGTAGGAATGACAGCTGACTAACTTGTTCAATCATCATGGTAAAAAACCCAACAAAACTGCTGATGAATTTGATAAAGACAAATCCCTAAACCCACATACTTTAACAAACAGATGAACAAATACTTTGTAAAAAACTTGAGGTAATAGACCCTTAGATTTCACATATAAAGAGGTTTGCACTTCTAGTACTATTCGACAAAAAAGTTAACTAAATGCAAATACTGTCACATACCCACATTCAGAGTGTTGTCTAATTGGGTGAGAGCATACTCAAAAAATTACTTCTGACCCTGATATGCAATTAAACAAGCTGATTCCCTTTTCACTCTGGCTTTTGGTTTGGTTTTTTTTCATTAAAAATACAAGCTTTTGTGTGTTATTTTCCATTTCTGCTGCAAGGTATAAAATATTCTAGGTATGTAGTGTGATTGCTGATAAGCAAAGAGAAAGAAATTCTAGTTTATGAATTTTTAAACAAATGAACAGGGAAGAGTCACAAGGGCTTTGTATATGGCATGATTTTTGAAAAACTGCATAAAAGCTCCTCATCTTGAAAAACTGTCCACCTTTTTGAACAATTTAAATTTTTACTAAATGATTTTTTAAATTAAAATCATGTTTGAAACAATTTATTGCAGGGTAGTTTTTTTCACATTTTAATATGTATTGCTACAGTTACATCTTAGGTATTATTTTCTGTCATTGATCCATGTTAGAGAGGTTAGTAAATTGACCTGAACTTCATTAATAAGCAATGTGGTCTTGATATACTAAGTGACATTAAAGAATGTTATTTTCCTTTGCACTCCAGCAAGGCCCAAGAGAGCTTGCCTGCTGGTGCCCATAACATTGCTCTCTCTCTGATACAATTTATTTCTGATTAATGCTGCTCTGAATTTGGCCATCCTGTTCTACAGCATCCCTGTACCAGTGATCACCATTCCTTAGGCAGGTTGAAAAGTATATATCTGCCTCAGTTGCACATTTAGAGCCTGCTGTACTGGTTTAAGATAAATGTCTACAAAAATACTGGAGGGATGGGGACCTGACAGAGGGGATATTTCCCCTGGGGAAAATGAGAAAATTGTAACACTCTGAGTATGGCTTGGTCAAAACAAGTCAGATCTCTAATAATAAAGGGCCCCAAGCATCCATGACTGGCAAAGGTACACCAAGGGCTACATTTCTAGGAAGAAACATATTGAAATCTATTGTTGGATGTACAAGCTTTATTTCAGAAGAGCCTGAGAAATTATGGAACATTTTCATTTCCCCCCTTAGGTGTGACTATCTCTTGCAGTCTCTGTGAAAAAACCTGGACCATAGTGGCTTTATTCTCAGCCTGACTCCAACAAACAGCAATCCCAGTACTGAGTCAGTAACAGCATATGGATAAAACACACCCCAAGCAGCTCCTTTGTTAGCCTGAATCTGTCAGTAATTCTTCTTAAATTTTCTAAATTCCTTTGTGCTCAACATTTTGGGGGATATGTAACAGAGCCCCAGTTCTGCAGACTCCTATTTCTTATTTTAGCCTAACTCACAGTATTTTGTTATAAGGACCTATGGAAGTCTTGCCATAAGCTATTGAAGTCTACTCATGAGGTAGATGGAGGTCAGTGAGGGGAGGGATGCTTATAGGTAAAGTCCTCTTATGACTTTGTTCAGTACAAGGAGGGGTAAATGAGAATATTTTCACAACCTTCCTTCAGTGTCAGCAGCTGGCTTAAAAACACTTGTATATGACTTCTCCCCTGTCCCCTCTGCTGCTAAATCTGTTCTTTAGGGTTCTTGGAGGAACTAAATCATAAAACTTCTAAATGCTGTAGAGAAAAACATAGGGAATTCCAAAGAATTTCATTAATCTAGTCCTTGATCAACTCCAAGACTCATTCTTCTTGCCATAGATCTATCAACGGTCCACAAATGATCATCCTTTTTAAGAAGGATGGTCACCAACCAAAACATGTCTTTAAATTGTCTAATAAAAGGTTGTGGTAATGTACTTTCTGATAACTTACTTAAACACTGGAAACAACTCATAACTGACTACTGAGAAGAAATAATAATATAATGAATATGTATGTCCCAAGTGTACCTACATATTTAGGAATATTGGTTTACTAATCAATTTTCCACCATAATGACCATTTTCATATGATTACATGACCCCTTGTGATCTGAGGTAGTAGGAAAACTTTTAATAGGATTAAATATATTTTAACTGACATCCTGAGAGGGCCATGTATGATTCAAAATCCAAACTCTTTCGAAGTGCATAATGTGCTTCAGGAAATTGGCTTAGTGCTGCAATCTACTAAAGCTGGTGTCCAAGAGGATTCTGTGATCCCTATTGATCTGTGTAGCTGGGAAATGCCAGTTTGTAGCAGTTATTTTTATCTCTCCAACAGTTGAACCCTGCCTCCACAAGGGCAATGTATTTTTAATGCATATGATGTTATTATGTAAATTGGTTTAGCTGTGTAATCTACTAAAGGTGATTTCTCTGTCCCATGTGAACCACAAAGCCAATGATCACATAATATTCATTAAAGATAAAATTGTCTTACTTTCCATAACCAATTCCCAAGTGGATTGCTCTGACAACTTCAATTTCTGTTCAATAGTGAACCTGATGCTCATTTGCAAAACTTTAATGAATATACCAAGTAGAGGTAATGCTTTTTTCCAGTTTACAGTCCCAAGCATACTATAAATAATTTTCTAAGGAGCAAAAGACACAGTAATTAAAGAACAAGTAAGGTCCCATTGGAAGTTCTACCCATTTTTTTTTCCTGCATCAACCTATATAAATCTATGCCAGCAATATAGCAAAAATCCCTTCTTTGATACATTTCTGAAATTAGGCAGACATCAACCTTGATTCCATCTATAAAAGCACTGCAAGGTCATGTCCATGCAATTGAACCTGGAAAAGTTCTCCCTTGTACACCTAGGCTTAAAAAACCTTTATAATCTATATGGAGTCCTGCAATTAATGCATTTACAAGGACACTAGACATATATGTGTAAAAAATAAATGACAAGAGTAAAAAAATCAGATAGCACCAGTGGCTATTACAGTTCTATATCTAATTCCTGTTTTCTGTATACAGAAATGAACAGGTGTAAAGTAAATGCATGGATATGCTCTCTTTAAAATCTAACATATTGGGTCAAACTGTGATTCCTCTCCATTCCTAATGGGAATCTATGCACTTTTAAAAACATGAACAGAACCTTGTTAATTACCTTCACACGATCACTGAATGATTACATAGTAATAAAATAAGTATTGTCTAATATAATATTAGATAGTAATAAAATATTTTCAGTGAAAACTGAACAACTTGTTGATTCAACATTTCAAATAGCAGCCCTCGGCAGGAGAAAATGCTTTCTGAATAGTGGAAACATATGTTTCAAAAATGTTGTCCAAGCTTAAGTTCCCTCCTTGCATGACACTTAAGGATTTTATAAAATGAAAGCATAATTTATTCTGAATGGGAGGTTACTTTAAATTTTGAAAGTCAAAGCAAATTCTTGACATTTTTTTTTCTGTTATGAAAACTCCAATTTTGCAATGATAGAGTGTGAATATAAACATTTTTATGGGAAGTGATTTATATAATTCCTTTAACCACTGTCATAAAACTACAATATAGCCATTGTCAGAAATGAATATGCAGAGAGAATTTCATTCAGCTTCCACTGATTTATTCTAGATCAGTTAAAAATTGAAAACATTGAGAATTGGTGCCTTTCTTCAATATCAAGAAACTCAGGGGCTTTTTGCTTTGGAGAAAATATTTGGAGTATGTGCTCCATGTGAGATGCAGACCTGGAATAGATTAGCTAATAGTTCTTATATTCCTGAACTTTTTGTCCTTTTGTTACTAAATGTTGGTATAATATTCAGTGATGCATAAGATAGAAAATGAGAATACAGTCAGATATTGCTAGAATATAATCACATATATTACATTGTATTGTGTCTCGCTGAGGTAGAGTTAATTTTCCCCATAGCAGCCCTCATAGTGCTGTGCTTTCTATTGTTAAGTATAAAAGTCTCAGTAACACTCCAGTGCTTGCACAGCATCAGGGCTGTCTCTCAAACATTCTCTCCTTCAGCACAAATATGGGGGAGGACAAACAAAACTTAAGTTTTCACCTTAACTTTAAGCCAAAGTTTTAAGCACCTGATAGTTAATCTTCAAGCCCCATGCTAGAAACACCCATTCTGGTTTTTGAGTTCATTAGGAACTTGAGCTGGCCAGGGCTGACTGATCCAGACCACACACTGAAGAAAACTAAGGTCTACTTTGAAGGTCAGGTTGAAGCCTACAGCCAATATAAGGTGACTTGGGTCTTTTTGTAACAAGAACAAAACAGGAGTTTTGCATATATACATGTGTTTAGGCATGCAGATTCTGAAGACATTTAAACATCAGAGACAACTTCTAACTATCAAGTCTCAGTAGCTTGAGAGGTAGATTTGTTGTCCTCAGATTGCAGTTTCATTTCTGATTTCAGCCAAACCTACAGAAACGTACAGATACTGGGCTTTCAGTGTAGATTTATTTGTTGTGTTTATTCTCTTTCGGTGAGGTAACTGAAAATACAAATCTACATGACTAATCTTTCTCTATGGAATTACAGTGCTTTCCACATGTTGGGAGCCTTTTTGTGCTCAGTATGTTTGCATTTCTGCATGGTGACAGTGACTAGGCAGCCGGGGCATCTGAAGCCAGGAATCAGTCACTGCTGGTAACGGGTTTCCTGGGGAACATATGGAGTATTTGTCTGGCAACCTCAAGAAAACAAATAATGCTCAGTGCATCATTAGCTTTCAGCCTGTGACTTCTGCCTCCCAAAGGGCTCAATTCAACAGCTATCTCTCCAAGAAGCACTTATTCATATGAGTAGGTCAATTACTTTCTAGCCTTCCAGACCTGAGGATTCAGGTATTTAAAGCACGTTTTCATACATGACAGTTATCAGTGATGTGTAAATCATAAAAACTTGCAGGTCCTCAAACTCTTCTCAAGGACAAAAATATCTTCCCCAGCTCCAAGACAGAGAATCCTTCCTTTCTAGCTGCCTACTCCCATAATCAGGTACACCAGAAGACCAGGGCAGAAATTTAGCAACACTTATTAATTTCAAATTATGTGGATATTTTTTAAGCTGGATTTTAATCCTTTTTCAAATTTCCTGCAGAAAATAAAAAAATGCTCCTGTACTATTCCCTGTAAATCCAATGCCTGGAACAAGAAATAGCCAAACTGACAATTTACACAACCCACCATTTTCATAAATTAACCAAATCCCATTTTTAAAGTAATTAAGGTGCTCTTCCTTTCTCATTATTCTCACTGAAGCATAGAGCTAGAATTCCAGCAGCTGACTAGACTCTGCTTCAAGTAGTCAAGTAGTTTGTCTTGATTTTTTCCCAATCATCATGTTCATTTTAAGTCATATGGCATTTGAAAATGCTTCTTACATTACTTCAAGAGGTGGGCTATTAACTGAAATTGTATGCTCAATTAAAAATAAAGAGGAATTTTTAATATACAGTCTCAAGGGTAAAAGCTGGAATATATTACAAGAATTAATTTTGAAGACTCAAAACCATAAAATAATTAAAAAGTACCCAACCCTACATTATTGTAAAAAGCTAATTGGATTATTTCTTAGGGCATCACTTAGGATTTTAAATGCTTCTAAATTGTCTACCTTATTAACGCCTTTGGAATTACTGCAGGGAATAACTGTGGGTATGAAATACAAGCATTTTAGGCTTTTCTCTTCAAACCTCAGAGCTGCTAGAATAAGCCAGGATTCAAGGTGTGGTACATTCCTGAAGCCTGGATGAGAATCTGAAACAGCCTCTATGTCGGAGCACATGTATGCCAAAAGCTGGTATTTTATGTTGAGTTCTCCATTATCCTCCCTAATTTGGCTGGAAGAGTGTCAGGTTAATCAGGATATCAGAAGGTGTCAGTATTCCTCCCCCTCCAAGAGCAGGATGCAATTGTGATGCTCATAGAGAGAACACCAGCCACTTTAAGCTGATGCAGCTTCTCTTCCCTCTTCTCATCAGACAAAACATGCTCTACGTCAGGCTGTGTAAATGGGGAAGAAGATTCAGTTCTCTTAGACCATCTCCCTCCTTGTTCAGCTCATTCCTGCTCCTAGGAATTCACTTCTTGTTTGGGGGAGGACTGTTCCACCATGACAGTTTCATACAGTTTCATAGCAAACGAAAAATATAGTAACTCTAGTGAGTTACACTAAGTATACAGCTCAAGAAAGAAACTGCAGGGCTGGCTGATGATGAAAGTACAAATGACACTTTTAGGAATATCCTTTTTTTTTTNNTTTTCTTTTTTTTTTTTTTTTTTTTTTTTTTTTTCTTTTTTTTTTTTTTTTTTCCTTCTTGGGCGTTAAAATCATAAGGATTTTCAGAGGATTACACAAATGTCACCACCAATTAAGCTTAATTAATTCATCTTTTACATTGGAAAGTTAGAATCCACTGGACTAAAGTTTTTACTTGCAGAGGAACATTTAAAAAACATGTACACAATTTCCTTCCAGAGCTGTACCTCAAATACTTCAATACTATGTAAGAGTCTGAGAAACAGACTAGCATGAGCATGTTACTAATTAAATAATAAAAGGGAGGAGGACAAATCTTATCATCTGCAGACTTGGAGAAATGCCAAATACATTCCCAATTAAAAATGGGGAAAAAAAAAAAAAAGCCTATTGGTACACAGACTTGCCTGTTTATCTTGTGCTATTTCTCAAGCCATGTCTGGTAAACTCAGGGTTGTTTTGAGATTTTTGTCCAGGAGTGGGAATGGTTGGCACTGAATTCTTAGAGCCTCCCACCATGGGGGTCACGGTTCCTGCATTCGTAAGCACACATTCTTTGTAAAGGGATGACAGCAAAAAATTGGCTGTAGTCAATCAGTTCTGTCAAGTTTCCATTCCAGCTTCTCCCTTTACTCTCTCCCTGCATATAATTTCCTCTTAGTAATGAATATTGTTTAATGTCAGGCACAAAGAATTCAGCATCATTTATCCTGGCACTAAGGCACTCACCTGGTCAGCTGCCTGGACTGCCCTTTATCCCAGAGCAGCACAATCACTTTTCCCAAAATAAACTGTACCTTCACATTTTACAATAGCTCATAAACATCTATGTTCAGCTTTCTCTAACTTGAAGAGATAGGCTTTTAGGAGGTGCAGCACTGTTTATATAGAGAGGAAGCTGATGTTTGAAAGTTCTTTACATGCATCTTAATCTATTTCTGAAGAACTTAGCAGTGATCCATTCATTTATCATTTATCCCCAGAAATCAAAATTTGGAAGAACAGGAAAAATATTTCAAGAGAGAAAAAAAAAAACTAGGAAAAAAACAAAAAACTCTTCTTTTCCCTTCTGCTTCAGAAAGCAATGAGAAAGGAGGTGTGACAGATTTTAGGTGATGAAGAGAGAAACAACTCTTTGCTTTTAAACCTTCTGTAGTATAAAAGATAGCAAAAGAAAAAGATCCAGGTAACCAGACACCAAGGATTGATTTGTTGCAGGTAAAAATTCTACTACTCTCCACTGAATCCTTTATTTCCCTTGAAACTTTGGGGTAAGAAATGTGGGGTCTAAAATATTGTAAGACCATCTCAAATCCCTGCTACGTACCCTTGTGCTATAGGTAAAAAGGGGCACAAGTATGAGCTTGCTTGCAAGTGTCATAGCAACACTGCAGGCATGCTGAAGATGTATAAGCATGACAAGAAGAAAATCAAGTTTAAGCTTCATTTCTGTTTATGCTGTTTTGAGAAGCTTGATCTGCACTGTCCCAGTACCCAACTGTTTCTTACAGTGAGAAAAGCAAAGCATGGGACAAACTCCTAATCAAACAAACAACTTAAGCTGTTAATGAATTGCATCTTCATTGTATAGATTTCTTAAAAAAAAAAAAAANAAAAAATAATTTTTAAAAAAAAAAAAAAAAAAAAAAAAAAGGCAGCACTAAAACACTGCATTCATGTTCATATTATAAAGGTTTGTGATAAACAAATATTGCCTGAGCCTACAAAAAATTTCAATGGGAAGGCTTGAAGGCTTTTATATATGTTGATGACTCAAGTGCAAAAGCTATATGCATAGTCAGGCTGAACCTGAATGCTAATGTTCTCTGGAAAAAAAAATCTAAGAAACTCCACTTTGTGTTGTGTTCCTTGTGTAGTTGCCAAAACCACCAGTGTATTGCATGAAGAGTGCAGGTAAGTGGGAAATGCAGATCATATGTTGCTTGTCAAACTACCAATGGAAAATTCATGCAAACCTAAATTCAATTTGGTAATATATGCTCTGTCTTCAACAAGGTAAGAAATGAAAGCAAAAGTGGAGAAAGGAAAGGCAGAATCCTTCCCTTGGCCTGGAGAAGATAAGAGCTGCAGAGATAGGAAAACTTAACTTAGATGTGACAAAGTGAATTTCAAACCTGGGTCTCAATCAAGTCAATCAGGAAAATATATTTCAAGAAACAGATCCAGAATTCATGAGGCAGACACCTCTCCCAAAATGAATCATTTAGGTTTAATATGACAAACAATCACATTTAAACCAACCCAGCCTGGTGATTACATTTCCCATTATATAAAAAAAAAGGCTTTTGTAAAAATAATAAAATAAAAGATTTTGAGTTTAGAGAATTCAAATTTCAGCTGAACTCTATGTTCTTGGAGAACTTTCAGCCTGTACCTGTGTATACTATAGTAACATTTTAAGTAAATCATGGGAAAAGAGCAAACAAGAATAGCAAACAAATCAGAATTTAGTAGTTATTCAAAATCTCCCTTGTGCACTTGCAACACTCTAATCCTGCATATCCTTCTATACAAGTTTACTTCTACATCTCTAGACACTCAAGTTTCATTGAAGTTTCCTATTGACCCCTGGTGCATGTAAGATCAGGTTTTAAATGTGTCTCAAATACCATGAACGCACAGCAGAGCTATTAAGCTGCCTGGGATGTTGGACTGCAGTCTTAAATGACAGCTTGTGCTCCCAAGTTATGCTGGAGTAAACATGAGCTGAGCTGCCAGAGCCCTTAAAGTTGAGCCCCAGCAATCTATGTCAAGACAATTAAGTTTGCCTTTCCCTGTATATGTCATTTTACTATAGAGTTCAAAGTATTAGAAATAAACTTTAGTTAAGGAAGCAAAAAAGAAATACTACTTAAGAAGAAAACAAATACATAATTTTGGATTAATGTAGCTATTTTAAAGGTGGCTTATTGGAGGACTTAATATTCATAGTCACTTAAGAAATTACCATTAATGCAAAAAAATCATGTAGCTCTGAATTTTAAAAAGCAGGCAGAAAGTCATCAAAGAGTTATGTTGATTCCCAAGATGTCTACGACAGAGAAGATGCAGAAATTTAACAGCTGCAGAAAAAACATATAAAATCAAAGAAGGGGAAAAAAATTACATAGAAGGTGACAAACATTCACCTTGGCAACCATCAAGTTCACAGACTACAGTCTTGAAAGCAGATTGGGAGGGGGAGATGTCTGCATACATTTCTTTATCATTAAGATCATTTTAAGCTACCGTATATAACATATTCTCTTTATTTGAATTTTTATAAACAAGTAAATAAATTGGTTGAAGTTTTGATGCTTTTGCAAAAACCTTCTGCAAAGTTCTCTCATGTCAAATAAATGGGGGGAGTGGGGGAAGAAGAAACATAAGAAAGAACAGATTTAATGATCTCCACATAGCAGGCTGACTTTCCATTAAACTGAAAAAGCAGACAGCTAAAAAGAAGCTGATTGGCAAAGCAGAGAGCACTTGTCAAAATAAGAAGTAAACAAGGTTATAAGAGGCCACAGATGCCATTGGCAGTGGGAAGAGATGGGGGAAACAGTAGGTTTCATTAAAATGAAATTTAAAGATTCCCTTTTCTCATTACTTCCTTTTTAATACTTTATACACTACAAGATCTAAAGGTGGAAATAAAAACTTCATCCATCAACAGAAGGGTGTGACTGATGAGCATGTGAGAGAAAAAAACATCTCAATTTTAAAGAGAAACTCCCATTTTTATGAGACTTTTCCCTTTCAGCCAGTGCAGAAAATCAGACACCTCTGAACTGTTAGCCAGGAGGCAACACCAGGCCCAGGGTTAAGAAGCTGCTGTGCTGAGGTCAGGTCCCCAGCTGCCCACCATCTCCAAAGTGTGTGTGTGTGCTGCAGAATGCCAAGACACCAGATGATTTGGTACCTTGATTTCCACAAGACAAACCTGTAGGTAGTGCTGATACTGCTGGAGCACTCGCCTCAGGAGGAGGTGAATCCCTTGCCTGGAAGGATTAAAATCCATGTAGGACGTGACCTTGTTTTATGTTGAAACTGGACTATGGTCAGCCAGGAATGTAAAATCAATGTAACTAGAAGAGCAAGGGAGGATAATGACTTTTGCTCATTAGGAATTAGGAATTTCATCTGGAGAACTGGTGAAGCTGTGTTAACCAACTGAGTATAGGGATAATTCTGTAGAATCTACTGTACTTACAGAATGTTTCAAGTAAGAATTCAGAAAATATAGCTTCTATATGTTCTTATTAATGCCCTCAGGAGGGGAACTTCTTCCAAATAATAAGCCCACAATCATCCACCTGACTTTAAAGATTACCTCATCTTTAACAGGAGGAAAGATACATAAAATTAACTGTACATCAAATAAACAAAGGCACCACAATTGGAATTAGAAGGAAAATCGTAGGAAAATTTCCAAAATACAAGCATCATCACAAAATATAATAGGAAAAATTACAACTATCAATTTTACAAAGTACCCATTTCTTACAGAGGTTTTCACAAGAGCAGGACTGAGCTCAACACACAGTCTCCAGTCTCTACAACACTGCATAAGGTGGGCTAAGATGTGCAGAGCTATTAAAAGGAATGTTAATAAGATGGTCTCCTGCTGCTATACCAGCATCTGTCAGGGAACAACCAACACTGTCCAAAATGGTGGTCATGACAACCAATATGCTTACCCTTGCCCAATTTGTAAGGCTTTGGAACTAAATGCTGTTGAGCTGATATAAAATGCCAAGACTGATGTGGCCATTTGTTCTGGTTGTCAACAAATCTTTTCCTCAAATACATCACTACAGCTGACTCATGCTCCTGCTGTAGTTGATTCTATATTATGTGCCTTCAAAAGGCCTAACAGCTGTAAAAAGCAGCAGCACATATAAGAGCTCAGCAAAGGCTCCAGGAAGAATTGCAAGTGCCATGCATATTGGGTGCCTATTGTAGCACAGAATAAACTGAAACCTTGGTCTTTGCCAGTTCTGAAAATAGGAGATACATAAAAATTCCATGTCTCATTGGCAAGTCACATGGCAGACTGCCCTTACCAAAACTTATTCACTAGATATTTACTGGAAGCAGTGTCTACACTAGTGCTTTTTAGATATTTGTCTTTAAACTTTGCTGAATTAAAAAGCTACTTCAAATATTTACCACATACAGATTCATATCTAATTAATCTCTGGCCATCCTAGTTAGGAAGTAGTGGTAATTCCCTTAATGTATTTCAGAATTTTGATGTTTGGACCCACTTCTATTTGAGGCTTAACAAGCTTTTTTAAAACTTATTTTAGTCCTTTGCTCAGAGAAGATTCATGAAGAGTGAATAATTACTGGGTCAAAAGGAATGCTTACCCAACCTGAGAAAATCTGTCTTACACTGCTCTTGATAAGAAGTTAATCCAACACAAATTTTACAAGCTTTTACCCATGATTTCAGCTAGTACTGTACTATCTGCTGCATAAGGGAAATCGTCTTTCCTGTCAATACATACCCCAACAGTGAAAGACAGTATACGTGACTAAAATAAATCACCAAGTAATTTTCAATGCTATGTAGGCAACCAGATATGATTCATGTGATACATTACATGCCAATGACATGTAAAAATTTCTCACTTGTATAGTCAGCTTCTGCTATAACAAGAACTTTTAGGGAATTTGAGAGTGTCAGGATGCACAGATGAAGTCAAAGTGTAGTAAATGAAATGTCTATTCTTTATATGGTAATACACATCCTAGAATGAAAAAGATAGCTAACTCAATTTTTTCTTCCAGAAATCTCACCAATTAGCACAAATATTGGATACTGAGGGGCCAATAGTCGGCTCCAGGAAGCATGACAGAGACCAAACTTGGCTGTCATGCTTAGATTTGTCTTTCCAATAATACTTTCTACAAAAACACTTGTGTACCCTAAACTGTGAGCCTGGGCATGTCCAGTGTAACATACTGAGCTGATAGCAGCATCAGTCTTCAGTTCAGAAGACACTCACCTCTGGAAGATATTAAGACTCAATCAGTCTCTTAATCCAGGACAGAGAGCACAGAAGCACTTGATGGCACTTTTCCAGCTACTCTCTATTTTTGAAACGGCTACCCGAATTCTGTCAATAACTCTTTTCATTACAGATTACTAGCAGACATTGCAACAGAGGCAATGGCTTGGATGGAGGACAGACTTCACATCTGGTATCCCATGAACCATGAGGGCTAATCACAGATGCATCAAACCTTTGCAAATCTTGAAATCTTTGTTTTCTGAGTTTAATACATCCTAAGGTAAGAGCCATGAGATGTTGGCGTCTACATATATAATGAAAAATTACATATTTCAGATTGTCAAAATATATTAGATGAAGTTTTTCTCTCATTCTCATCTGGTGTGAATTATTAAAATTGTAAGGGAGACCGACAGAAATGCAAGATAAAAGGTACAATCAAGTATTTAGAAAAATCTTTTAGAAGTTTTCTGTGACAGGTAATTATGGTAAAAAAGTATCACAAAATGATAGTGTGGAAAACGGCTTGGTCGCTTCTTCCCATGGAAAACCATATCATTCCCAGGGTCTCAGAAGTATTAGGCAACTTTGATAATTTTGGACTTTTGCAGCATGGAATTTTCTTGCGATGATTCTCAAGTACTGCCCAAGTACATCTAGAGCACTGCTTACCATCCCACAACTGGAATCCTCTCTCCACAGTAGCAGCTCCACAGGTTTCTAAGACTTTGAGCTTAGTCAGGCACAGCACAATTATTTTACCACTGTCGGCAATCTGTTGCTCTAGGTTACTGTCTATTGCAACTTTTGAACTTTTATTCAATAATTGCAGAAGTAGACACTGTTCCTCAGGGCCTTCTCCACCTTTTTAACTTTTTTAAAGTTAGTCTCACTTAAGTGGTATAAAAAACAAGCACAATTGTAAATTTCTGCAGGACTGGGATCTTTAAATGTCACCTCCTCTCTGTAGGAAATGTCACCCTACATAACACAGTGTAATACAGCAGTCTCTTAGTCAGAATCAGGTCTCTGGAAGCTACCACAGGGAAAATGTAGTCATCCAGGAGGCAATGAAGCAGATACTTTCACTAAAGTATAACTGGTAATATGTTCTAAATTTCAATTTTTTTTTTTTTTTTTTTCAACAGAAAAAATATGCCTAGCAAACTCTTACTGGAGAGTGAGACAATGCAGTACATTCTGTACCAAACAAGACATTTCTCAGAGCCATAGAGCTCAGTTTTGCACAGAGGATAGGGCTACACCCACGGTTAAGTACCTTGAAGACATTGCGCTGCATTATGAAACACCTAACTACTGCAGTGGGATGACTTTGGCTGGCCCTGGGTCTATCTCTTCCCCTTTTCAACAGGACAAAGGGAGGAGAATACGACAAAAATCTCATGGGTCGAGATAAGGACAGGAAGAGACCACTCAGCAATTACCATCACGGGCAAAGCAGACTTGACTTGGGGAAATTAATCTCATTTATTGCCATTAAATAAGAGTAAGGCAATGAAAAATAAGAACAAATCTAAAAACACTTTCACTCCCAACTCTTCTACCTCTTTCATTTCCTGAGCAGGAATGAAGGGTGTGATTAGTTCATAACACTTTTTTTCTGGAGCACATTCCTGCTCATGCTCTTCCCCTACTTCAGTGTGGGGTCCCTCCCACAGGGTTCAGTCTTTCACAGCCAGCTCCAGCATGGGTCCCCATGGGGTCACAATTCCTGCCAGCAAACCCTCTCCAGCGTGCTCCTCACTCTGTGGGGACCCAGCTCATGGCAGGACCCTGCCCTAGTGCAGGCTCTCCTGCACTGCAGCTTCCTTCAGGGTTCACTCACCTGCTCTGGTGTGGGTTCCTCCAGGGGCTGCAGTGGATCTCTGCTTTCCCCTGGTCTTCCGTGGGCTGCAGCTGCCTCACCATGGCCTGCACCATGGGCTGCAGAGGAATCTCAGCTCCATGCTGAGCATGCATGCCTGGAGCACCTCCTCCCACTCCTTCTTCACTAACCTTGTTGTCTGCAGAGTTGTTTCTCTCACATAATTCTCACTTCTTTCTCCCAGCAGCTGTTGAATATCCTTTTGATATCCTTTCTTAAATACATTACCACAGGCACTACCAGGATCACTGAGGGGCTCAGCCTTTTCCAGTAGAGGGTCTGTCTTGGAACCAGCTGGAATTGTCTGACATGAAGGCAGCTGCTGGCCTCCCCTGCAGCCTCCCTGAAACAAGACCTTGACCTGGTCCATTGTTGCCAAATCCATTCTCTTCTACCAAAATGCTCAAGCCTTAGCACCCAGTGTCTGTAAAATATCTCAACAAGGTTTTTTTTTTCAGTGAGAACTGACCATTACAATATTTTTTTTGTAACAGAAGTAAAGCAGAAAACAAAAAAGTCACATAAACCTAGTATAAAAACAATGGGTAAGTGTCACCTGAATGTTTTCTGTCACATGTTATACTGCCACTGAGTGTCTAACACCATGTGAGCAAGCACAGTCATCAGAAGCTCAGTGGGGAAAGGATGACAGTAAAACATACATAATACACCAATGCTGCTGTTAACAGAATTAATAAATAAAATTATTTGACATGTAGGCAGTTAAGTGACATATTACAGCACATTTACACATTAAATAATATCAAGTCCATAATGGTATGCTCATATGTATTACAGTCACAGTGTGAGATGTGAAATACTACAAGCAAAATATTGGAGTGGAAGTGTGGGTGAATTTATTTCTGGTTCCAGTTTCTTGAAGCATCTGTGGGTTATATATCAACTGGTGATGCTTCATGTTGGTATAACTTTTAATAGGTAGAATTCTTTAAAAATTTAAGTGGCCAAAAAATATCACTTCATCCTCTTTGATGCTTTTTTTTTTTCTCCTTAGATCTTGAAACAAAACAAAACAAAGGGGAAAAAAAAGTGTAAGAACCAGATTTAAAATAATTTTTATTTCCTATTTACTTCAGTGTCTTTAAACCTCCATGATATGTTAAGATAGTGTGAGGTATAAAACATAGTTTGCTAAGATCTGAAGCAGCTTTAATGATGTCTTGTTTTATTTCTCTGATGTTGAAAAGGGTTGGCAATCACTGAATTTAAGTAATATTTCACATATTTCATATCTTTCATTGGGACTTTTATGCCTCTGATTTTATTTTCTTTTTTTTTTTAATTTATCATTTTTGTGGGTCTGCTCGTACCCTGTCATGCCTACAGTTTTGCTGAAAAATAGACCATTTACAAAATTTTGCTTAAGCAGAAGTTAGAACACTGTCAGGAAATATAGCATAGTTGCTATCTACTGTCCACTCACATTTTTCATGGAATAAACCACCCTGTGCAACTTTAGCTAATCCTTCTTTTCTTGGAAATAGAGAATTTCTCACACCAAGAAATACCAGTTCTTTTGGACTTGTTCCAGATTGATCACACTGTGCCCCAAACACAAAAATTCTCCCAGTCTAACATTTATAAATATATTACAGGTGACATTAATTTTAGGGCACGCTGTGGCAGACATGAAGGTTCCTGCAATAGATACAGATGGAGATGACAGTCCCCCAAATTGCCTTCCATTAGTAACACTTCCCTCCTGAAAACTATCGTGTCTTCAGAGCCCACAAGGCAGAGCAAGAGAAATAGAGGGGATGCAGGGTTTATAGCAGAGGACAAAAGATGACACAATAGTTGGACACAAAAGCCTTTAGAAAAGTTTGAACAATTTATATAGTCTCATGCAGAGATCAGAACTAGTGTCTGTGTATCAGGATTTTTCCAGAGGCCATTCCCAGTGCTTTTTCTGTACGATATCTCTTCATTCTTAAGTGATAACCCAGCTCACCTTTTAAGTGTTGGCCCTCAACATTCATTTCATTTTCTGCCAAAGGTTAGCTGCAGAATATCTACTCACCTCTTGCCATCCAAGCTCTTAATGAACCTGACTTGAACACGTTCTCAACTGGTTTTTAGAGGAAAATATCAAGCCAAAAATTCACAAAATTGTTTTAACTCTGGAGCAAGAAAGAGTGCTTCTCCTTTCAGTCAAAGACTGAAACAACCTGGGAAAACATAGTGAAAAAACGCATCCTCTACTCACTTGGGTGAAAATCCCTAAGTCAGAACTATTGAAAAGCTGAATTTCAATTCAGCAAATACCCTCTTTTATATCCCAAATAATGGAGAAAAGAATGAATATATTGAAAAAAAGAAAATAATTAGTTGTCTCCTCAGGGCTGGTCAGTTTCTACTGCCTATAATTGTGGGTAGGTTTTTGATTTTAGGTTTTTTTTATCATCCCAGTGCAATTGTAATCACATTAGCAACAAGGAATTGTTTCTACACAGAGCTCAGGATGCAGCTTCTGCTTACAAACTGCTCCTTGACACTCAGTTTTCTGCGTTTTTTAACCACGCTTGAAAGGCTGGTTGTACATCAGCAATGAGGAAGACCACAGATTTTTCAGTTCAATAGCTGCATATGTGACAAGCACTTTCATGTGCCTCCTGAGCCCATTTTGACTCCTTTTTCACCTCAGACATTGGCTGGTTTCATTTTTTATTGATCATCTAAGCTGAAATCCTTTTGAAAATTTCTTTGCCCATTCAGCCATTTAGTCTGCTTTTTGTAACGTTACCTCTCTTTAAGGGAGGATTTAAATGCAAAAATAAAAATAACGATCATATTTGGGTCTGTAAAATTAAAAGACCTGGTATTTTTGGGCACCATTCTTCCCATCACAGGTATGAGTCTTCTTTCAGCCATCCCAGTATAGACTCACTACTTCCTTCAAACAAAGACTTCTCCTTCAGTTTTGGTAAACCTAATTTGGACAGGTTTCAAAGTTTTGCAGCAATTTAAAATGAGAACCGTAACCTGTGCAAATTTTTTTTCCTGCTAAGCTGTATTTCCTGGATGCTTTGAATACTTACTTCTAATCCTGTCTTTTAAACCTGTGTTTCACAGGGCTCACCAGGGAAATTCTTTTCTCACAGGATTTTCTCAGTTTTCACTTCAATTAAGCTAATTGTCAGCAATTTAAATACCCTCCTTTACTGAAATTGCAGAAGTTTTGTAAGAAGAATAATCAAAATTTTAAAACAAACCATCTAGTGACAAAAGAAAAATCCCAAAGAAACACTAAATAGCTGAAACAGAGATTCAAATGCAGTGCTTACAGAACTTTTTTTCAAGTCAAATGTTATACATGTGTTTATACCTACCCTGCTTCTCTGTTTTTTACTACAGGAGTTTATTTCAAAGGTGACATCTCACTCTCTCAGAGGCCTTTGAACAGTCCATACGTCAGCCACCTCTCAGCTCCTTTCTCCAGTTACCCCGTGCTGAGCTCACCTCCATCACTTCTTCCTGTCACAGTTCCCTGACTTTAATGAGTTCCTGGCACTTTTGGAAGCTGCTAATTTAAGGAAAATCACATGTGACTCAGGAGCTGGGGTGGTGTTTGGTGTGTGACTGTTTTTGCAGAGGGCTATGCAACTCCTTTTTGCACTATTCTTGCTTTCACTCTATCCACCATTAAAGACAAAAATCACAGGCCTTGGAGATCTGCTGCTTCCAAATCTGGATGTCATGGTCTCTGGGGTTACACACCACAAAGCACATTGCATGTCAGTAGCCTACATAGTTTAATGAGCATGCTGCTTGGGAGGTGGCAGGAGAGATGCTGAGGATGCTAGGTGACACAAAAAGATCGATGACAGGTCAGGAGAAAGCAGGAGAAGTAGGTTAAAATGCAGATACCCTGTGAGTCTTGGAGGAATCATGATGTTGAAGGTTTACTGCTGACCTGGAAGAGCCAATGAATAAAGAAGTGGAGGAGATAAAGAGAATGCAAAATTATTGAGGCTAACTGAGTCCAACTAGGCAAATCTAACAGGCAAAATGAAGAATATCAGAATGATTTAACACAGTTTAATGGAAAATATTAACAAAATAATCCATGTTAATATAAATGCAAAATGTTCACAAAAATGTGAACTAATCATGCATAGAGATCACTTCTTGACTTCAGACATTCAGGGATGCTGTCAGTAAACTTGTTTTTATGCTGCAGTAAATACATATGTACACATATGCAGGGTTGTAATAAGAAAATAATTCATTGTCATATGCTAAAAATGGTTTGCAAACAAGAATACTGTAACTGAGATATTTAATTTTTTGTTTAAATGTTGCCATAATATAGAAATAAAGCAAGAAAAAAAATCACATTGGACAACAGGTTCAGGATCTAACTAGTAGTTGTACAAGGAGAATGGCTGGATGCTTTTGGGCAGCCAATCTTACTAACCTCACCCCAAAGAGGAATTGGAAGACACAGACTGATGACTGGACAGAGGGATGCTGAACTTCAGCAGAGCTGAAATAAGGAGTCAAGACAGTAGCAGATTTCTCATATCTGAATATGAGACACTGAGGTGTGGGTCCTCAACTTGGGTATCTATAGACACAGTCTGCCCATCTGTTATCAAAACATGGTTAAAAACTATCCCACTGGAGACAACAGTCTGGATCATGGTCAAAAGAGGAACCTGGGTTCCTTAAAGGCTGATTAAAGCCCCAGTGAGGAGCAGACTTGGTTCTACCTTGAGCATCCCAGACTGTTTATGATTATTTCATACCATCAGTCTCTCCCTTTTCTTGCCTAAATTTGGAACTTATGAAAGTTCCTTCCATTCCTAATTTTGTCTTACTTGAATGTACACTTATTGTATCTTATATTCATGAGTGAATTTTGCCCTATGGAAATTTAAACAATCATTATTTTCCAGCTATTTGTTAGTTTGGGGGGGGGGGAACACCCAATGTTAAAAAATAATAAAGTCTTTTAATGAGTGATCATTGTTTCCAGTCACTTTCAATGTAAAGGTCTTTTCATGTGTCTGGTTTTTGTCGCATTGCTGTGCAGAAAGTTCCCTCAAGGGCAATCACCCACCTTTTCAGATACAGTACCTAACTGTGCCTCTACACAGAGATGTAAATCAATCTCAACAGAGCAATATCAGCTTTTGAGTTATGGACTGGCCTGCCTGGACTGAAAAACCTGTTTATATTCTATAGTACAGGAAAGGGGACAAAAAGGAGAAAAGGAAAATTCCAAAACTTTTAATAATGTCTATTAGGGGACTGCTTTTTACAATGTATGCATATTTCCAATTAGAACTTGTGTTTCCTTTTGCTTGAAAATGTTCTGATTTTTAGCACTATTTCATTTATATTTATGTAGTAGAAAGCTTATCATATATTTTAGGTTGTTTGATCATCTATTTATTATTTTATGCTGAATAGTCTTTTCTAATGAAATTTTGCAAAGTGTGATGAATGCAACTCTTGGATTCTGAAGCCTATGCACTAGTTATTTTAAAAAAAGATTAGAAAGCAAAACTCATGAAAGACGGAAAATGACCATGATGTTATCAACTATTAAATGTTTACATAATAAAAAAAAAATCACTCTTTGGTTTCTGTAAAACATTAAGATTCAGTGGTGGAAAGCACTGACCATACTAATTTTCTCTTCATGGCAGCATGCAATAAATTCCCAAGGGGTCGTAAAATAAATGACTAAACATACAGCAAGTATCAAGTACTATTTCATTAAGTAGCCTCCATCTATGCTGTGCACTGGATAAAACTGAAATAAATAGTGAAGTTTGAGGTAATTTAAGACTGACATAGCTGAAGCTGGTTAAAGGTCAGATTTTAAATAACAAAATATCTTCACCTTTCTAAAATACTTGAGTTCTCAAAATTCCAACGAATGAGAAAATCTATAAGAAGGCAAGAAAAGCATTTAATGTTAAAGCCTTAAAGACGTGAAGATACAATGATCTGAAAAGAGATGCCAAGGCTATCTCTGGAAGTCTCTGCAGTGGGAGCAGATGTTCAACTCTTATTTACATAGCAGAGATACTTCTACATCCTCCCATTTAAACCAAAGGGTTTGTGGGTGGGGGCTCAGGGTACCCTGAAAAAGAGATATGGGACCCCTGATTCTGGCATGAACAAATGGGGAAAAGACAGATGTGAGGAGGCCTGGGCATGCAGGACTGAGACAGGTTGCACAGCTGGCCAGCTGCACATGCTTCAGGTGTTTGATCCCAGAATCCTATGAACCGGTCAATGTAAAGGGCAGGAAATATTCCTGACTGCATCTTAACTTAATCCCATTCAGTCTGATCAAGTTCTGTAACCATGTCAGTCTTTAAAAGATTATCAATTCATGAAGTTAGTTTGTTAATTATATCCTGGAAAACTACCAATCCTCTTTAATCTTAATTTATATGCATCTTGGGATCATTGTACAAATACCCCCAAAAGCATTTCCTAAATTCTGAGCACTTAATTTTGATGAACTTTCATAGTGATTTTAGCAGTTTTTTGTGATTTTAAGTGTATTTGTGTGCTTGTTTTCTTTGAAAAAAATAGGAAAAATAAACCAACAAAGAAAAAACCAAAACCAAAACCAAAAACAAAAACAAAAAACAAAAACAAAGCCAAAAACAAAACAAAACCACAAAAAAACCACACAAAACCACACAAAAACACAGAAAAAACCCAAACAACAAACCCCAAACATCTCAACCGTAAACCAAATCAAAAACTCCCAACAATTCCACAACATAACAAATGAAAAAAACAGAAAGAAAAAAAAAAACCAAACTAAAAATATGACATAGTCCACAAACTGGAGAATTAGGTGTTGAGAAACCAAGTGCAGGTTCATGCACCAGGAGAGGAATAACCCCAAGTTCCAGCACAGGTTGGGGGCTGATATGATAGAGAGCAGCTCTGCTGACAGGAACCTGGGAGTCTTGGTGGATCACAAGTTGACAGTGTGCCAGCAGTGTGCTCTTGCAGCAGGAGGGCCAATGGTATCCTGGGGTGCATTGGGAACAGTGTGGCCAGGTGGTTGAAGGAGGTGACCCTGCTCCTCTACTGGCCCCAGTGAGGCCACACTGGAGTGCTGTGTCCAGTTCTGGGCTCCTCAGTACAGGAAAGACAAGGAGAGTGTCCTGCAGAGACCACAAAGACAATTTGGAGACTGGAGCATCTCTCTTATGAGGAAATACTTGTGGGAGCAGGGCTTGCTCAGTCTAGGGAAGACTGAGAGGGGATCTCATCAATGCATATAAATATCTCAAAGGCAGGTGCCAAGATGATGGTGCCAGACTCTTTTCAGTGGTTCCCAGTGATAGGATGAGAAACATTGGCCTTAAACTAAAAGACAAGAAGCTTCATTTCAACACGAGGAAGGAGTTCTTCACATTGAGGATAACAGAGCACTGGAACAGGCTGCCTAGGGAGGTGATGGAATCTACCTGTCTAGAGACATACATAATCCACCTGTAGAAATGCCTGTGTCACCTATTCTAGGTCATCCTGACTTGGCTAGGGGATTGGACTAGAGGATCTCCAGAATTCTCTTCCAATCCTAACAATTCTGTGAGTTTGTGTAACTACAGGTCCCTTGCCAGGCTCTGGAAGACCATGCTCTTTAATGACCACAGGCTACTCCTAGCCTGTTCCTAGCAGCATCCTCTTCTGCCATCCTTTCAACCCATTCCTGTACAACAATTTTCATGCTTTTCCCTTCCACTCATCATTACAATTATGGTCTCTTTGCCCAACCAGTCTCAGCCCCTGAGTGGTTCAGCTCAGCTCAACTGCCCCTCCCTCCAGCACTACCTCTGCTTTGGACATACCCACACACTTCTCACTGTTTCTTTGGAAGGACTGTCTCTTGTTGGAAGCAATTCACCTGTCTTTACATTAAAATCTTTCACAAATCATCACTTAATAATAGAGCAGATAGCTAAAACAACAGTAAGCTTCATCCTCAAACAAATCAGCAAGTCACATGAGCAGCAACCTTTTGAGAAAAAATGAAAGGTGAAAGAGTGAGGGTTAGGCAGCCAGAATGTGCAGCTGGACACTTTGCTGCTGCCAAGACCATCAGAAGATTTGCACTCTGCATTCCAGAGCTCAGTATTTCTTCAGAAGAGGGTGTCTCCAGCTTTATGCTCCACCTTGCTGGGGTGTTACTTGTTCACCAGAGACAAACAATACCGAGTGCCAGCCATCGGCTCCTGAGGAACGCAGTTTTCTTTGGACTTCTTCCAGTCACATCACAAACCCAGCTATTCTTCACTTACAGTACATGCTGAGATTGCAGATTAGGGCTGAATCATTAGTGTACAAGCATTTTTTCAACTTGACGTTTCTGTGAGCCTGGATAAAGATCCAGATGGACATATGGAAAAAGCTAGAACCCCCTACATAACATGCATTTTCAGAAAGTCCTGAGGAGATTGCTATTTGTACCCTTACTATCTTAGTTTACATGGCTCTATGTCTGAAGCTACAGTAATAGCTTCTTTAGTCAAGGAGTGATTATTTTAGTTTTCCATTATTCTAAACAGTGCTCCTCTACCCACCACTTTTCAAATCCTAGAACTGCAATTCAAGATTTCCTGAACAAAAATATATTGCTGGAAGGGCTGAAAGGGCTTATAGTTTTTAAATAGAATCAACCTATTCAAAATAGAGTCTAATAATTATTTTCAAAAAGTAATTAACTTTCAAAACCTAAAAATAGGAGGCTATTTTCTTTTTAACCATAATGGCAAGTTTATTGGTGTTGCTCCAAATGTGATTGAAAGGTACTTTTTGTTGAATTTCAACAACAGATACTAACTGTATTGGGTTTCTCTTGCATTAGTTTCTTGTCATGTCTAGGCTAATCAAAATGCCTTTTTGCACACCAAAGTTTCATTCTCACCAATACATTGAACTTTAATACAGGTTGTTGCAATCTGGTAGTGATTTCAGCTGAAGACAGAATTTGGGAATCTCTGAGGCACAGCACCTCTGGCAGCTGCTAGATTCAGTGTGATAACTCCCCAAACCTTTCAGTGTAAGGTCAGTAATATGGCATGAACTATATTTGTTATGGAATAGTATTTTAACTGGAGCACACCAGTGGGGGCCAGCCATGGTCCTGGTTAGGCTGGAGCTGGGGTAGAGCCAAAGGTGGGACATTAAAAGCTGAAGAACTGGAGTAGTCAAAGATTCAGTACAAGGTCTGGATTGTAGGTGAATTTATGAGCTTAGCAGAGAAGTGAGAAAATGAGCCACACTGAGGAACAAGGTAGGAGCACAATCAAAGCCACACTCAATACTGTGAAATTAAAGAACCTAGGGATAATTTGAGATCCAGGAAAGACGGGCATCCTGGAAGAATACCAGGATGAGGAATGAAAAAATAGGCTTGTGCAGAGAGTAAAATTTCGCAGAAAAAATTGTCAAAAGTCAGAAAGTAGACTCTGAAAGTCTACCCAGGCAGACAACCTTTTGCCCTTGTGTCATCAGAGGCCATTTAATATTTAAAGCATTTTTTGACAGATAACATATTGCTTTGTGCTCCTTTGTTTACACACAACATAGTTGGTTGTATGCACAGATCACCTGGGGGTAGCTATTAACCTAGTGACTTGGCTAAAGCTGATAAAAATATAATTAGACATGAACTGTAGCATTCTAGCATCCAAGCAACATAAATTAGAAACTCATTACTCAGTATCTTGCTTAATATGCTTACAGTCAATTTTAGCATGCAGAGTTTTTGAATATCAGATTCAGAGAGCAATAAACAGCTGAGGAGGCCACTGCACCTGTGAGACCAGGAGGGAGAGATGAACTGTAGCCCATGGAGAGTGACAGATAGCCCTACATCAGAACTCTTGTATCTAAATAGCTTCAGGAAGCTTTCTGTCCCTGTGGTTGCAATACTAATTAAAATACCAAGAGTATAAATATAAATTAAAGGATTGTGAACTTCAACCTGTTCACAATAGTGAACAAATGAGGACAGGTTTAAGGAGGTGTCTTCTCTTATGTTGGCTAACACTGTCTGGTGATTTCTCGAGAAGATTTTACTACCTGTGTCCAGAATATAGTCTTGGTTAAATTTTTATAGTTTAGTTGGCAAGGGCTCTATCTACAGGTTGTTTCCTAATATACATGACAAATTTTCATGGTAATTAAAACTTCTTTTACCTCCTAATAAAGGTAATGATGCTTTAATTTGATTTTTTAATGAGAATTGATATAAAATGAAAAAGATTATTTTATAGACTGCAGGTCCTTGTTTTGTAAATACCCAGCTATACTGCAGTGTCTTGAACTGTCTTAGTATTCATCACGTCAGAATATGTGAGAAAATTGGAATTCTCTGCCTCTATAATGCTTGTAGGAGAATATGCAGATTTTTCTTGTTTGTTTTATTTGCATCCCAAGACCTTTTCAGGTCTTTATCACAGAGGTGTTTATTTCCATTTCTCTTATATTAGTCTCAGATGTTTTTATGATTAGTGTCTTGCTCGAACAGTAATTAATAAAAAATATAGGTCTTCTAAAGTAAAAAACCAGTAAAAACGATAAATCATGTTGTTTTCAGAATATCAAACAGAAAATATACAGCAGCTGATATTAAACTTGCAGAAATAATCCGCTGATGTGCTTAGTGCTTAAACTTGGGAATTTTAAAAAGTAAACATTTAGTTGGAACTACTGAGATAGCTATATCCTTGTAGAAAAAAAAAAAAAAAGAGCAATAGATAGTGCAATTTCGAAGTGAAAAACAGTATAGGACAGGGATGAAAATAACAGCTTTTCTTGAGTTTGTCCTGTCTTAAGCCCCCAATAATGCTTTTTAAATCATTGAATCATAGAAAGGCTTGGGTTGGAAGGGACCTTCAAAGATAATCTAGAACAACCTCCCTGCCATAGGCAGATCTATCTTCAACTATTTTATGTTGCTCAGAGCCCAGTCCAGCCTGGCCTAGAACGTTTCCTGGCATAGGGTATCTACACCTTCTGTGGCCAACCTGTGCCAGTATTTCACCACCATCACTGTAAAAAAAAATTCTTTCTAATATCTTGTTTAAATCTACTCTATTTTTAAACTACTATTGCTTGCCCTGCTGCAATAAGACCCACTAAAATATTTGTCCCCACCTTTTCTTGAGCTTTGTTTAAATGTTGAAAGGCCACAATAAGGTGTCCCCAGGGCCTTTTATTCTCCAGACTGAATAATCCCAACTGACAGCCTGTTTTCATTGGAAAGGTGCTTCAGCCTTCTGATCACATTTGTGGCCCTCCTCTGGACCCCTCAAACAGGTCCATGTCCTTCCTGTGCTGCATACAGCACTCTAGGTGGGTTCTGCACTACAGAGCAGTGTAGAGGGGGAGAACCACTCCCTCAGATTGCTGGCCATGTTTCTTTTGATGCTGCCCGGGTTATGTTTGGTTTTCTGGGCAGTGAGCACACATTGCCAACTCACATCCAGTTTTTCATCCACCAGTATCCCCAAGTCCTTCTCACAGAGTCACAGAATATTCTGAGTTGGAAGCGAGCCACCAGGATCATCAAGGCCCAACTCCAGAACTCCAGCTTCCCCCTTCCTCTCACAAGCAATAACTATTTGGGATTTTAGCTCTTCTCTTCAGATTGTGGCTGCATCTATCCCTGCTTTTGCTGAATTCTTTTGCTCTACTCTGATCTCAGGTCAGTAGGCACATCCAGTGTGACTAGATGAGCACTTCTAATTGGAAAATCTTTGCAAATCACTATTTATATACATCTGCTGGACTTTATCCCATTGNTTACTCTGATCTCAGGTCAGTGGGCACATCCATCTATCATCTAGTGTGACTAGATGAGCACTTCTAATTGGAAAATCTTTGCAAATCACTATTTATATACATCTGCTGGACTTTATCCCATTGTACGAACAATCTTGGAAAGCAACAATATATACACAAAAAATTGCAGAACAAATCTCAAGACTTAATTTCCGAGAGTCTTTCTATCTGACTCCTTGTGGCATTCAAACAACCAATCTCAGCAAATATTTCTTCCACTAGTGTGCTGTAAAACCTGCCTTGTATTGCCTACCCTGTAGGTCAAAAAAAGGACTGGAATGGATCCAAGGGAACTGTGCAATTTCTAGGGAAAATGTAATGACATATCTGAAGAAAAGTTATTAACTGATGTTCAGAAATACCTGCTCTCAGCTTCAGTGTTTCAAAAAAAAAAAAAGTGCTTTTGTCAGGATTTTGTGCTTGTTATTTTTGCAGGATTAAAAATGGTTTTATTACGATGTTTCATTTTGAGATATTTCCTCACAAGGATGAGACTTTTGAGGTATTGCACTGAGATATTGATCAGGATCTTATTACCTTCCCATGTTATTTTTATCATCTGGGGGAGAGTTTGTGCTGAAAGGAAAAATAAAATGAACTGGCTCCAGTGATGAGCTCTGTGTGTTCTCCATTGAAGTGGAATCAATTCCAGAATGGGTCCCAATGTGGTTCTGGTACCAGCATCAGACTGGTACCATGCTAGGTATGTGTCATTTCATTGGGCAGCAGAGCCTATCTGCACTACAAATTAATATTGATGTAAAATTGTAAAAATGCAAAAATGTAGTAGTAACAAAATTTGGCAATTTCAAGAAGAGAGCTCAGGTGAAACTCATGAGCTTCCACAAGGCCAAATTCAAGGTGCTGCATCTGGATTGGGGCAATCCCCAGTGTCAATAAAGGCTGAAGGATGAATATCACAAAGAGGAGTCAAAAAAACTCTTTGAAATTAATTCTTCAGATTTGCTCTGTAACTTTTCATGCACATATTATCAGTCTCCAAGGTTGTTTGTACAATGGAAAAAGGTCCAGCAGATGCATATAAATAGTGATTTGCAAAGATTTTCCAATTAGAAGTGCTCAACTAGTACCTGGTAAAATGTGCTGCTCAGCACAGAGTGTGGTAGAATGAGTGACATATCTATAAGGAAGTTGGAAGATATGATATTGAATATGAAACTTCAGGAAAAAAACCAAAAGCATAAAAATCTTTGCAGAAAAGCATTAGTGAAAAGAAAGATTAATAGGAAATAGCAAAACTGCTTTCTCTCTTGGAAAGTTCCTTCCACTCTCTTTATACTCAGACTTAGGGATGTCACTGCAGGTATGAGTAACAGATAGAAAACTTTCCTAGCCCTCTCAAATTCACTGTTAATACAGCAAAAAATATTAAATAAAACTGATAGTCAGAAATGTTCTTTATATTATCGTCAGCCATTCAAACTAGCAGGACAAATGATGGCATATTATTCAAATTCAGAATGATCAGAGGAAAACCACAAGGCAAGAAGTAACTTGTGATTAACTGATAAAGCTTTAAGGGGTTTGCACATGGCATTTTCCTTCTATGAACAGGAGCACATTTATAGACATAAGTGTTATGGACAGTTCATACATATACACAAAGAAGCAGAGTGTATTTGCTAAATAAACTCTTGTTTTTCAGCTGTAGAAGCAATGAAGATGAGATCTGTAAGTTTGGACTTGTTTATTCCAGTCTAGAGGGAAAGAGGTAAGATGTTAAGGAAACAGGAAGGTTTCCTGTTTTGCTGGTTGACAGGCATCAGTATCAAATGTCATTGCATGAATCTATTTTTACTGATTTCATATCTTTTCAATTACACCTGCAAAAAATTCATAGTCCACTAGTTATGTATCTTCCAATCTGCCAAAACCTGAATATGGGCCAAAACATAGCACTGGGAATGTGAGAAATATGTGACAGAAAGAAATATGGAAATCTGATCTCAGTAGCCTGAACATCACTTTGGTTTGGAGATGTTTTCACTTTTTCTGTTCATGCCAAAGAACAAGAGACAAACTGAGGGTGAAGGTAGAAGTTCATAGTTCAAAAGTTCCCTTTTTGCATTTTGGGGCTCTCTGGGAGACAATCTAAACACTGCCCTTCGGGCTGGCAGAGATAGGATTCACAGCTTCAAAGCCAATGTCTTTTAAATGGAATTGTATTTGACTGGACACAAAGGAGCCTGAAAGCCCCTTAGTTACTATGGTTTCTGCAGAACTGTCCTGCTTGGACTGGTTCCTACTGACTGGAGAAAAGGAATTTCTGCTGCAAATCCAGGCAACAGAGTCTGGCATGAGCTTTCTAGTAGGGATGCTGACATGCCCTATTGCTTTATGAAGGAAAGAACGGGGAGGAATTAATTTCATTTTTCAGGTCCTTCAATTTTACAGTGTCTGCTTGAGTAGGATGATGTGGGAAGAAAAGAGAAAGAAAAGGTAAAATAACAAGAAAACTGACAGACCTTTTAGTGCTCTTTGATGGTGATAAAGGAGAGCACAGGTCTGGGAATGAGTCTTTATGACCAAGATAAATTAATGAACATAGGAGAAGGCTAATGCAAGCCTTTTTTGTTTCCTTCTCAGCAGGCTGCCAGCCAAAATAATAAACAACAACAGGTTCAAACCAGAATGCTCCAGGGACTATTGCATTTCACCCCCATCTTCTTACAAGGCCTCCTAAACCTTTCAAGCAAACAAGAAATAATTTCCCCTTGCATTTTCAAATTCTGAACCACCAGAACAGCGAGTACAGGCATTTAGTTAAATATGGTACTCCCTATCCTCGGAACCATGCTTATTTCAGCTGCAAATGGCAGACAGAATTATGTGTTGATATATTAAGCTCTTTTCCTTGCCAAATTTGAGCATCAGTTCTATGGAAGAAGCTCACAAACGGTTCACATCAGCCGTTCAGTGCAGTCCTTTCAAAATTCTCTGCTATATATATACTCACATATATAGATGCAGATACAGATATATACACACATACAGCACTTTCCTACCACCCCCTCACCTGCATGCCAGAAATCTATAGTGGCTTTAAAGGAGCTTTGCAGCAGCCTGAGCCTGCTGCTTTGCCACAGCAGCCACTGAACTGACAGCATGAGAGATAGTGCATAAACACCAAAGCTTGTCAGTACTAGTATTTAGTGCAAAGCCTCAGTATCAAAGGCATGAGCCTGAGTTCCTGGAGCCTGTGCAGCTGTCAGCCTTCTAACATGAAAATGCAGATTTCAGTTTTAAGGCTTAAGCACCCAGCTAGGAAATGTTATTCCATTACATAATAAAATCTATATTTGCTATATTTAGAAGAGTCAATGATTATGCTGCATGGAGTAAAAGGATTTATATGTCCCAGTCAACACATCCTCTAATGCAGATTTTGATTTTAAAACATAAGCACCCAACTGGAAGACTATATTTTTCATATGTATACTTAAATGGCCTTTATGTTCAGGAAGGTTGATGGCATTGAGACATGAATGAATGAGTTCTCTCTTGGAGATAAGGCATTTTTTCTGTCCTCCTGAACACATGCTTTGATCACATATAAACTTATCAATAGATTGAGTGTTTGGGGGTTCATTCTGAACATTTTCTCATTTTCCTTTCTTTTTATCATCTTAGAGAGAGAATCCCATGTCCGTATAGTTGTGTCTCTTTCTGTTTCTTGAGTGCATTCTTAGTGAGGGTATTAAGTTAATAAGGTTTAACTTTGATCATTTTTCTGAACAAATCAATCTCTGTTTTCAATTTCCTCCCATTTGATGCTTTCTAAAAAGCTTCAGCACTATGAATAAATTTATTACCTCTCCAGCATATCCCTCTAGAATTTATATTGTGAAATGTAGTGGCACTGACCAATGAATAAGCTTTTCTAGTTCCTTTCTTTCTAGTCTTCATTTTTTTTTCAGGAAAGAAAAACAGAAGCAGTATGATAGAGTATCTATCTCCTGCAATGAGTGTTTGCATGGATAATACTTATGAATTCTAATGTGAGTTACACATTGTATGGAATGATGTCAATATTCAAAAATGTATCTGACATAGAGCCTGCTCAGAACACTGATCTCTGTTTAACTATTAAAGAGAAAAATGCAGTGAAAAAGGAAAGCTATTTATTCTTAAAACCATTTTACAACAAATTTAAATATATTTTTGTTCAACAGATAACATATCTAAATAATGTAGAACTTAAGTATTAAATAAATTCACTTTTGTTTTAAATAATAATTCAAACGGATGCTGGAAAGTCTTTTGCTTGAATAATGTTGCCTGCTTCCAGTTGTACCTATGGTACTTTACTTGGGGACATTTTGGGGTTAAATTGATGCTATACTTCCTCATTTGGAAGATTTTCCTTTAAGCACCATTTCTAATATCAGCAGTCTCTATTTTGTTTATGCAAGCACTTTCTTAGGCAGGATAAAGCAAATAAGAAGGAAAAAAAAAGAAATAGATATTGCCATTCAAAGGAAGTAAATATTCCAGAAAAGATTAAAAAAGACAAGGAGAGAAGTGAAAACAACAGAAAGTTAAGCTCTTAGTAAAATCTGAAAGCTGGTCTGAATATACAGTTAACAAAGATGCACAGCTTACAATTCCAAAGTTATAAAATACATCTAAATATTTTGAAGGGGACTTAAATCCTCCTCTTTCACGGATGACCTTATTTATAACAAAGAGGAGAACTTAGGTAGATGTTTGTCCAGAGTATGTACTTCTGTCACTGCCTACTGATAGAATCCTTTCAAATTCCTCTGTGACAAAGAGCATTGAGGGACATTATACAAGACTGGCTGGGCCACCAGCTGTCTTAGCACAATAAAAATATCTACTTTCTGTGGAATTGCTCTGAAGCAACACAGAAGCAATGAAAATGAAGAACACAAAATATTCTTTCACAGGGAAAGGATGGAAATATTTCAAGGGTTATTGCTGAAGGGCAAAAATCAGAAAGAAAATATTTGTAGGAAATCTAGTTTCTAACTCCCACTGGGACATGTGACATGGGAAGTGATGTTTCTCTCAAAATGTCAGGATTAGTGACATTTCCCACAGAGTTCCCAATTCAACAGAAGCTGTGACTTCACCCAAAGGCAAGACAGTACTGTTATGCACACCAGGACATGAAAAGAGCAGTACCATATAGCTCAACAGCCTACCTCAGCTCCCCAGTGGCACTAGTTGGCACCTGGAGAGGAACACAGGAACACAATACAAATAAAGTAACTCCTCTTCAGAGCATTTTCCACCTTCTGGTGATTTATGACTTAGGAAATTTCTAAGCCGAAATGTTACCTTTGTAGTGTTCCTAATATGCATTTTCTCTCCATGAATTTGTCTAATTGCTTTATCGACATCAATTGGAAAGTTGTTCCACAGTTACCTGGCATGAAGCTGTATGGCCTTTTGTTTGTCTAGGACCTAGCAGTCCATGAGTTTTGCACAGCAAATAACAGTCAATAAAGCATTTTCTTATTCTCATTTGGAAGCAGGAACCACAGGACCCATACTCACCAGGTTCCACTCTCCTGTTGCTTAAACAACTCCCCTTCCAAAAATACCATCTCCCAGACATACTGATTTGCCATGGCTTAGGAGGAGAGGAAGCTGAAGGAAAAGGTCATATAAGACCTCAGAAGTTCTGACACAAATGGACATTCATTTTGAGAATTATATGAAGTGAAAAATACAGGAATGACACCATATATCAAGAACTAAATACAGCAAGTGCTTACATTGTCTATTTTGAACTAAGTGAAAGGATCCTAGAGGGGAATTTCATACAGACAGAATTTTTTACAGCTTGCTTTTTTTTTTTTTTTTTTTTTTTTTTTTTTTTTTTTTTTTTTTATTTTTTTNTTTTTTTTTTTTTTTTTTTTTTTTTTTTTTATGATTTTATTTTCTTTTCTCCATAGAATATTCTTTCTCAAGAACATGGAGGGTGTCATGTCATATCCCCACACCACGTTACTCATGCTCCTTCTTTTGGTCTCTTCCTCTAGGCTAGCTAACTCCTTTGCCTCAGTTACAGCTCCTCAGTTACAGCTCCTTGTTCCTCATTATCATCATCTGACCATCACCATAACTGGTTTTACTCCAAGGTTACCTCATCCCCATTCCAACCTTGGGTGCTCAAAGATAAGCAATGCATTTTCCACTCTGAACTTCAGCTTGTTATTAATAAGAAAAATCTTACTAGTAGGTAGGTAGGCTCCCATTCAGAATGAAACTTGTAATTTAACAGTGATATGGGAAGAGTAACAAATGTCAGCTAAGAGAATTTTCTAGCTGAAGATTTTGCAAATCACTGCAAGTAGTAAGCATTTAGATATTTATGAGTACTCTATTGACCCCATTGTCTCTTGTATTTTAAAAAATAGAAAAGCTGTCAGAGAAGCAAAACATAAATGCAAGTTTTACAATTTACATTTACTTAAGTAATAGAATTATTCTGAGTCCACTTTTAATTCTGTGTTTCTTTCATAACATAGAAAAACAACAAGAGAAATAATTCTGAAATACCGTGATGTCATGAGAGGGAATCTGAGACATATTGAAAATAAAAGAAAATTAAGCCTGCTGCTATTAGGTTCTTGAATAGCCTCCTGACGTAAAGATGTTAAACATCATTAGGAATGTCTGGGCTTGGAGAAAGGAGGACTGAGAGGACTCCAACAGCCTGGTAGAGCATAAGCTCATCTAAAACAAAGAAATAGAACAAGATTTGATAGCATAGAAGGGAAGAAAAATATCTTGAAAAACCTATAATTTGTTTAGCTTAACAACCTCTTTGAAACCATAATAAAAATGTCAAAGACCATGGAGATTTCACAGAAACCTTTTTCCCAAAAGCCAATGATAAATACCCACCATCACTCTAGCTCTTTCTTTGCTCTGCACTTATTACCACACACCAGCTGTAAATGCCTCTCTGCAATGCATTTACTAAGGGATGGACATTTGCCAAGTGTAGTTCATTTCCCCTCTCCTGCCCTTGAGGACTGTCGTCTTTAGGCAGAGTTTTACTCTAAGCCTTTGTGCTCTTACATGTCACTATTTGCAGCCGGAAGTCTCAGGAACAAATCCAACACAAATAGGGCAAGAAGTCTTTTTCTCCTTCCTAACATCCAATCACAGTAGTGTGCACTTTTCACAGGAAAGATCCACCAGAAGCAGGACTAGCTTGAGTTCATGGGGCACGAGATTTCCCTCAGGACAAATCTAGCACTTGCTACCCAACCACAACATAAATACATAGATGGATTTTTGCACCTTTCAAAATTATCTGACCCATTAGAGAGAGAAACTAATGTTCTTCTAGAATGGCATCAACACGACAGAGTTTGAGGTGAAAGTTTGGTAGGTTGGAACCGAATAATTAAACTCTCTGATCTTCATAACAAAGTTTCAGTGCTGACACTCAGGAAAACAAAAACTGTGCTTGGGAAGAAAGTGATCACAGAATCTTAGAATATGCTGAGTTGGAAGGGCCCCACATGGATCATCCAGTCCTGGTCCTGCCCTGCACAGCACCATCCCCAGGAGTCACACCTTGTGCCTGAGAGCATTGTCCAAACCCTTCTTGAGCTCTGTCAGGCTGGTGCTGTCACCACTGCCCTGGGGAGCCTGTTCCAGCCACCCCCTGGGCAAAGAATTTTTTCTAATATGCAAACTAAACCTGGCACAACATTCCCTATGCACATCTTGAAAACTTTCACTGTTACTTTCTCTGTTGTGTTCAAATGGAGAAGTGGAGCTGAAACATTTATGTCTGAGGTAAACTGGAGTGAATGATAACCACTGCAGTTACCACTTGGAAAGACTGAGTTTATTTGTGTCTGTGGTTTCAAAGTTTGTAATAACCCAGCATTACCTGCAAATCAGTGACCTCTACCAAGAACAGAGGATGATTTCCCCCATTAGCTGGTGGTAAACATGATAAACAAAATGTACACACATTTGTAAATAAGTGCTTATTTAAATATGTCAAGCCAGTGTTAATGATCACATTCTAATCTGCAGTTTGTGAGCTATCTATGGACCTGCTTTAGAAAATATTTATAGTAATCAATTAGGACCTGTCTAAGATAAAAACGTGGAGACAAAAGGGCATCAGGAAATAAAATAACTGAGATACCTCACATAATTACTTCACATCCAATAGCAGACAGCATCTTCATCCAAATGAAAAACTGTCTTGTACCTCTCTTTGCCATCTGTGTCCATTTTTCATGTTGAGCAACCTTAATTTCCCTTCAACATAGGGATCACCATGATCACCAGTATAAAAAAAAAGTAGCAAAGAGATTTATTTTAACAGTATCAGGAAATGTTTTCTTTCTTGTCTCTAAGACTTCCCTGCATCAGAGGTTTTGACACCAACTACACTCATTTGATGAACACTAGAAGTTTCACTGAAGAAAAATTTAACTTTTTGTTAAATCAGTATTGATTTACTACAAATTCACACAGCAAAAACAGAATGAAGAATTCACTAAAGGAGACCTGATGCACCAAACTGGTACAAAAGAGCAAAGAATAAGCATTCCCAAGATAACTTTCCATGTGAAAAAAGCATGAGTTTTTCTGATAGTTTTTGCCAAATGGGGACTGGTTTATTCTATCACTACGTGTATAATTTAGCAGTGCTGGAGTTTCTTTACAGCACTTCCTCATCTTTAATGATAACAGAAATGCAGAGACTGGATCTATATGGTCTCTTTCTGATGATTTTTTTTTTTAAATTTTCCTCATCATATTCATATTAGTAGAACAACAATTATTTAAGGGAGAAAGAAAATTTATTTTTTAAGTCCTGCAATGATCAGTGTAAAACTAAAATCTGCAAAGTATGAATTACACATATTTTACACCCAAATATTCCTACAGACTTTGACTTTGAACTTCAATGGCCAACTTTAATCAGTCTAGATTAAGATTATTAAAACTCAAATCCTCTGAAAAAAAAGCTTTGTGCAAAAGCACAATATCATCAACTTATTTTTACTGCACTTACTACAGTGATCTGACAACACCTTAAATGCATATAAAATAAGCATTTCTTAAAATTTAGAGTAGTTTATTGATTGCTGGTTCTGCTGTGTGGCCTTTTTTGTTAATTCATCTCAGCACTGAGAGCAACAACTTTCATACTTCACTTTTCTAGAAACTGAAATACAGTTTTGGAGACATATTACTGTTTTGTTTCCTTCTCAGAAACTATTCTGAAGGATTGTTAGGATGTTAGACCTTCACTCAATGAAGTAATTAGTCATAAATAGTCTGTCATTTATAAATAATATCATCACTGTTTTATATTATTGTTGTTGTTGTTGTTGTTGTTGTTGTTGTTGTTGTTGTTGTTGTTGTTGTTATTATTACTTTTGGAGAAAAAAGACAACCCTAGGGGTAGTGGAATGAGAAATTCTGCAATGTATTAGTCTGAAACTATGCAATTCCCTGAGGCTATAGAGAGAAAGAAAGACACAAGATAGGATAATTGGAGAACATGTAATCCTGATGCAATGCAGGGCAAATTATGTGGGTGTGCTGTAGAGAAAGTGTCAATGCCTGTAGTAGCATACAGCAGCTTACAGAAGCTTGGGATAGTGCCCAGCCAAAGTGCCTTATGTGTTAGAAGTCACAATTCTGTGAGTTCAGCCCACAGGTGGGGAAGACAAGCCATGCTAAGCCTGTAGGAAACTGAGACCGATGAAAGCATTCACTTTTGAAACTTGTTCAGAGCATAATCTTATTGCTGGCATTTGCTTTTGATGACAGGCTGGAAATCACAAACAGCAGGGCCTCATTAGCATGCACACATTGTAATTTAAAAAGAAAAATAAAGATGAAAATACAGGGAACATCTCTTTTCTTCAGAACAAGGACTTAACAGCAAAGCACTGCAGATTGAGATACTACTCAGTCTACCAGGACTTCCCAGGTTTTTGTGCAATTGCCAAATTAAACAACTAAGCAATTATGTGAGGCCATATACCTGCTAATATAGCAAACTAAATTTGTCATTTGGAGTTCACACAGTTATACCTGAGGAGTAAGGATTGTATACCAAGCCCTGCTAACGACCTCAGAAAGCTCATGTATTCTGTTAGCATACCAAATCAAAGACAACCTAAAGGAGTTAGGTTACTGTCACGCTCTTAATTGAATATGTATTTCTATTTCCTAGTTTCTATAGTTAGCTTAAAGCACCTCTGCAATGGGATTTTGCATGCAGAATGCTCAGGAATTTTGTATCTAGCAACAGCTCCAGCAGCTGCCTTATTCTGCAAACTCCTCCTCATGTGAATCATGACACTGAATCCAAGGAGACTGCTCTTATAAAGACTATTCTTATAATTATGTGGTTTCACAATGTGTAACTGTGTTTTAATCTATGAAGAAAAGGCCTTACTGGGTGCTTTCTTTAATAGCCATGTCCACTCTACTATTAATTTAAGTGCTGATTTATTCAGAACAGTAGTCATCGTGACCCAGTATGGGTTTTTAGAGACTGATAACTTCTTTGAAATAGACATTTCCTACATTTCATTGACACAAGACATGTAGCCATAGAGTATGCTGGTGTGTGAGTTGAGTTTGAAGACTGCAAAAGAATGTGTGAAACTTCAAATGATAAAAACATGAGTTCAGAAGAAATTTGTTTTGCTATTAGGTCTGAAACCATGGCAGTCCAGAGTACTCTTGTAGGTGGGAACTGTTTGGGTATTTTCAGTACAGCTTTAAATTACAAAAATCCTGGGAAATAAATAATGAACTCAGAGAGACAGAGGCAGATAGAGTGTGCTTACACTTGAACTAAATGACTTGTCAAGATTATTATCATGTATGTAGTGTTGGAGAACACAGTGTTAGGAGATATTTTCAAAATTCAAAATAAAAATAAAAGATTTGAAGGTCAGTCTGAATTTACAGAAGCTGGAAAAGACAAAGAAAATCTGTCAGTAGTTCACAGCAAATCAAGAGGAGGAAGAAGTAGCTTTATGCACTCCTCTCTTTTGAAGGCAATTCCATCTGGTTCTGCACTGAAGAGCCCTCTGGGTTTCCCTTTCTGCCCTTCCCTTTCTGACATGGCAAAAGTAACATTTCAAAGTGCAGGGGGAAATGCCCCTGAGTTCTCTGGTTTCAAAGAAACCTTAGCTATTTCTGAGTTTTTCATTAGTTCCTACTTTTTCCTTTTTCTTTCTGTAGCTCCACCGCAACTCAGTAATGATCATTTCTAAGTCAAAATGCCTTAAACAGTCTAGCCCACAGCAATCAAAAATGTTGCAAACAGCAGAAAGGACTGCTGTGGTGGGGCTTGCTTTTACTATGCAGTACTTCACAGGGAGGTTTCCATGTGTTGTAAACGTGATATGTGCTTTGCAACCCTCCTTTTGAAATTGATGGTCAGTTAATCCCCAACCAAACAGGAAGAGAAGAGGTAGCTTCAGCAAAGCAATTTTAAAATCCTTTCATTACAGCCAATAATTTCTAATTCCCTTTCAAAAGCAACTTTATCTGAGCTTATATATGCTAAATATCCCCAAGAGATTAAAAGATCAATGAAAGTCTTCTCTGTACATTCAAATACCTTTCCCTCGCCCTTCAGACCATTCTACCCATATTTGAATACAAAGCATGGCTAGAGATTAATTGCTGCATTTTATCAGCAGATAATCTTTAAATGCTTCCTGAGGAAGGTCTATTAGTACAGAGCAATTGTATATTCTGTTTTTCCCAACAGTGTGCTATGGTGTGTTTCTGCACATCCCTTGGTCTAGGAACCCACAACAAGCAACTCCTTTTCCGTAGTTTACCTGTGACATTTCCTCTGTTGAAAATGCCTCTTTCGGAGCTATTTTTCTTGAGAGCAATGCTGCATGGTGTAGCCCATACACAGAAATCAATATTTAAAAACCCCTGCTTCATTATTTTGCCTTATTTCCTGTCCTGATTGAGTGAGAAGGGCAGAGGGCAGGGAGCCTGACAGCGCACGATTATGAGCAGGCCCCAGCCAGCAGCACTGAGGAAGCTCTTCAGAGGCTGTTGCTAAAGAATGAATATTTATGATTTCTTATCCTGTAACCTATTTCAAAGCCTAAAATCTACAGCCCAATAGAGCTCAGGGCTTGGTAAAACTCACAAAGCAGTAAAAATCATTTATTCTGTAAAGGGGGAGGCATGAAGGTAATTGAAGGGAGATTTTGACCATGTCTTTGAAACAGACTCTGACTTAACTCTAAATCTGTGGGCTAAACTGTATCTGCAGCTGTCCCTGTAGTCATGAACCACATGACTGGGTCTGGGTGGGTGTAGATAAGAATAAAATCTATCCCATGATGGGAATTTTGGAAAGTAGATTTATTTCCTGAGAGAAAAACCTATAGAGAATCTCCTTTATGTTTCCATCAACACCTTATTTTATTTTAGTTAAGAACATTTTAATTTAGAATAAAATCTTCTTTAAAATTAAAAATACATTTTATTTGAAGAATTTTCCTTTTTTTTAAGTCACAAGTACTTAGATTACAAGGATGCCTTTGTGGCAAAATGTTCTGTTCCATCCCTGGAGTCACTTGTCATTGAAATGCAGTAGAGAAAAATTGATTCTGCTTTTTTCCAAGCATCTCTAGTCTCAGTCTCAGGACCACCATCCAGAAATACATTCAAAGAGTTATATTCAGAAAAAAAGACGGTGCCTCACATGGGACTTTTGTGTCTAAAGGAGATGTACAAAATCATCATGGATGAGTTTCTGTCTTCAAACCACTCTTTCCTGTACCTCTGAAGGGAGCCTATCATGACTGAGACACACTTTGGTTCTAGCAGTGTTCACCTCTTCAGAATTACAAGTATGTCAGTATGGGCACATCTGTGCAGCCAAGCACCTGCTTCAGGCTGAGAAGGCAAAATCCAAATGTCCTTCCATCTGACTCCTCTCCATGGCTTACTCCACTCCAATTTTTGAAGGAATTGCAGGGAGGTATATGTGGATCATCCTCTGAAACATCAAGATCTCTCCTTCAACTCTAAGGTCAGAACCACAATACCTATGGCCTTTTCTGGACTACCTGCTTAGGTGCTTTACAGCATTCCTCTTTCCTACATATAAAAATTATGGGATTGCTCCCTGTCAACTCAGTGGTAGCACTGCAACAAAGGTCAATAAGACAGTCAGGCTTTGTTCACACAACTCACCTCTCTGTCTTTTTCTCTTAAAATTGTTAATCCACTTTAGGTCTCCTAGAGTCTTTGACATAAATCTTGCCCCTGGGGTCAGCTACTTTGTGCTTCTGGGTGCAATGAAAGTGATGGATTGGAGTTGAATTCTTGAAATTTAACAGAGAAGACTTGGGGGATATGCCTTTTCTGAGCATCTATATATACACTCAAGATGACACCACACATTTGAATCTTGGCAGCCTGGAGTTTTGCACCTTCCCTTGTGCCTGGAGTATATCTTTCACCTGACCTTCATCCTGCAAAGAAGGGGAGATGCAGTGACTACCAAATTTAAAACTGGTAGCACTTTGTTTTCTCCTCTTTTTCAAATGAATCAGCTTTTACATCTGCAGTGTTTGCATGTCTCTGTGTGTGTGTGAATGTGTGTGCGTGTGTGTAATTGAGACTGCTTCCAAAACCATAGACAAATACAGAGCTACACAGGCAAAGAGAGCAACATGGCAACATGGCTTACAAAATTATTTTAACCCATGCAAACTGAATTTGTGCATTTGCATCTGGCAGATGGGACATAATAACATAACCTATTCCCATAGCCTGCCTGGACACTCCTAAGATGTAAATCCTCAGTAAAAAAACCCAACAAAACAGAAAAAAAAAAAAAAAAAAAAAAAAACCACAAAAAAACAAAACACCCCAAACTGAACAGCCTATTTTCAGAGATGAAAACAACTACCAGATTAATATTCTTTCTCTTCCTCCTTCTCTTGCTACAATGTGTGCCATTGCGTGCTGTCCTGGCTCTGCTCCTCACCACCCACAAACAAGAGATTAAATTCATTTGCTTTGGTTTCCCCATGAATCTGTATGAGTTATCAGACAGCTCCAGCTACCCCTTCTGCATTATTTTTCGCTGGAGTTTTGACTTGCTGGAGCAACAGTAAATCTTTAGTTCATTTCTTTCCACATTCCCTTGTTGCTTGCAGGGTCAGACAGAGGGAACCTCCAGTCCCACCAAACAGAAACTACTCTCAAAATGACAAATGCCCAAGGCATGAACACCCCCACACACTCAGGTGTTATATTATAGTAGTAATAGGATCAGCCAGGATACCAGTAAGACAATGCAGACTTCTGGCTTATTCATTCAGGTGGAAAAAAAAAAAATAGATGATTCTAAGAAACAACATCTTTATTGATCTGAGGACATTCTTGACAGTAATTAAGTGTGAAATACCTCAGACTTCTATAATAAAGTCTGATTTATTTTTTTTTTCAGTAGCATTTTGGCATATCCCTCCCTGCATTTCAAGCACCAGCAATTCCAGAACACCAAGGGGGTATTTATATGCATGTAAAAGATCTCCCAATATATTATAGGGAATGACATTTCAAACACTAAATATCCAAAGTAAACTGAAAATTACTCAAAACTAGACTTTTTTTTCAGTTCTGCCTCAGGTGTCACAGCACTGGGGCCCTCCTACTCAAGCCAGGGCATCTCCACTCAGTTTCATTTCTGTTCTGCACTGTCTAAAGGCATTCATGAAAATTACATTTATTCACAGGTATACTTCTTTAAATCAAATATCTCTGATATATCCATTCAATATTCCAGTCAAAAAAAATTTTCTGTGCTGACTACATTCACCTGAAGAAATGCAGTGAGCAAGAAAAGAAAGTTCATTTTCTAGCTACATTTTTTTGGCTGTGGTGTCTGTTTATGAAACAGCAGTTACTGAGTGCCATGGGCACTGTGTAATAGTGGCCACACACCTTTACTGCACAAATCCCAGTGACAACTGCCTGCACATTTTTAGTACAGCTCTCTGTGTTTTACCGTGTGCCAATGGCAACTGTGCTGCTTGACACAGAACTTGTAAATCTTCTTCAGGAGTGAAAATGCTTCACCAGGTCACTTAAAGGATATGCAGGAAGTCATTCAAGCACATCTGCTGGTCGTAGAAAAACATTACATTGGAGGAAAGTCCTTGTGTCTAAGTGCCCTCATTTATTCTAAGCACTGTGTGTGAGCTCCTTCAGAGGTTGCAAGAGCATTCCCTTCAAAATGGACTTAAACTGAGAGCAAACACCCTCAGCATAGCTGTACTTCAAGGTAGCAGAACTGCGGCAAGCAGCAAACTAAAAGCTTGGCTCCTAAATCTCTTTTTTCTTTGCCATAGGGAAACTTTTCCAAACAGAAACAGTCAAGACAGAAAAGTGTCCCTGTCTCTGGAGACATCCTTCCTCCTAGCATCTAACAGACTGAGAAAACAACTGATATGAAAAGACATGAAAAGTTCAAGGAAAGGAGCAGCCAATAGCAGTAGCAGAAACATATCCCAGATTTTTAATGCTCTCTAAGAGTCAGAAAACAAATTTCTGCCTGTAGACTCCTTCTTTGGCAACAAAATTCAAAGAAAGTCTTATCTAATACTGTCCATATATTTTTATTTTATTTCATTCCCGGTGCACAAGGTATGCATCTTGCAAAACATATATTTTAGCAGGAAGTTATGGTTATACTCCTCAGATTGTTTTTCTTATGAACATGTACTTAGATGACATAAGATGCATGAAGACCAGAATAACCCAGAGTGTCTTTTCTAAATAGTTCAGTTGTGGGTGGTTTTGTTTAGTTTGGGTTTTTGCTTTGTTTTGTTTGGTTTGGTTTTTTTTTTTTAACTAATGCCTAGAAATATCTTCATACATCTTAGATATTATAGCATGCAAACTATGTGTGCTCACAAATTTGGGTGATAAAGGATCTCTCTTTGAAGCAACATAATCACACTTAAGCAAACCTAACCTTAACCACGCACTGTATTTACACATTTATAGCACATTAGATTGGCCCTAATAGCTAGGCAGAGGACTCTAGCAGGGGTGCAATTATTTTCTGCAAAGTCATTTGCAATATCAGATTAAGCCAATCTACACCTTTCCCAGGTGCCAGCTGGGAGTTGCTGGCTCTGGTATCAAAGTGTTTACTCAGTCAGGGAGTTGAGAATTAATCACAGCTTACTGAGCAAATGATATTTCAGTTGGGTAAGATTCTCCCAGAATTCATGGCACTAAAGGGGCCATAAGGGAAGAGAAGACAGTGTGTGTTTGGGTCTTAGCAGGTATGGGCAGAGATCAGCTCTGTGGTAGTAGAGTGAACTTAGATCACCTTAAACTTCTGGTAAACTTGACCATAAGGAAAAAAAAAGGAAAAACTCCACTCCAAAAGAGATTAATTGGGTGTTAAATGGGTGGGTTTGGATGCCTAAGAGAATGCTTTTGTGTTTTGATTCATCTTTAATTTGATGAAAGACAAATATTGCATCACATGCTGTTAGGGCTTAACATCAGGCAATCAGCTATATAAAGTTCAATGTTATTTACATTTGTTTTCTCTCCCCCTGTCTCCAATAACAAAGGAACTTTCTCCCTTTATTCTTTACACAAAATCCTATTAAAGTTTTAGGATTTGTCCAACCCAGTATTATTCAGTATCCCTCAATATCATCAACATCATCACTGCATTGACTCTCACGTTGGCTTATTGCTCCAGTAACATGAGAGAAAAGAGGTATTTGCCATCATTACTCATAAGATACAGGTTGCATCCTCTGCTCCCCCTGTAGCAGCCTATTTCAGACATGAAGTACCTAAGATGCATGTAAAATTAATGAATTTGCCCTGACATGCAGAGCCCAGAGTTAGTCAAAGCTCTGTATAGTGTCCCAAAACCAAATGGTAAATTCTGCTCAGGCAAAATTCCCTAAGTGGGAATAAAATTACTTCACATTTATCTCCTAAGGCAAGGAAATAAAACAACTACAGTAAAACAGCTTCCCCTGGACTGATGCCAGAAGTCTGGCAGAGAATCTCTTGGTGTGTTTTGGATATGGATAGGAAATCTTTAATGTTATTAGAGAGAAAATTATTACCCAGAAATGTTCCAGAGAGAAGGTTAGTAGAAACAGCTTGGAAAACATTTTCTTGGGTGTGAGAGAAGATGTCTTCATTGTAGTCACTGAAATAAGAAAAAGGATGCTATTTAGACTTGATTTTATTAAGAAATAAGACATATCAGAAGCTTGTCATAGAAAACAATATTGGATTGTGAAGTAAAAGGTTATTTCTGGTCAAGTAAAATCAAAAAATAAAACCATAGAGCTGCAGCTAAGACTTTTTTGAATAACCAACCAAGTGTTCACAAGTCAAAGAAACTTCATAGTAAAATCAAACAGATTAAATCACTTGAAAGTGATCTTTTTCCATATCAAAGGACCTAACATGATCCAGAGCGTGTATTTCTCAATGAATGAAAACCTTGAACAAAGGTCTGCCTGATCCACTGGAATATTTAGGGGGAAAAATATCTGAGAATAAGAAGGATATTAAAAATAAGAACAGAGTCAAAAAAGAGCACAAACATCTATATATCCAATGCCAAGCCAGGCAAAATTTGCTATGGTAATAACAAAAAATAATCAAGCTGAATTCAGCTTTCTGAAGGAGGGCAAGGAGAAAATTTGTCCAGCTGTAAAAATAAATTATTACAGAACAGGGACACAAGAATACTAGAAATGTAAAGCACAATATAATGTTGAAATCCATCCCTGCCACAACACTGAAAGTATCATCAAGACAGGGAAGATTGAAGTATCATACACAGAGAAAGACATAATTAAAGGAGTCATAAATATAAAGTAAGGAAACAATACAAAACTAATTAACAATATCAGTTCTGAACACATAGAAAAAAAAACATTAATTTAGGAGCTATTCATGTTGAAACAGCAGAGAAAGATAATCTGCTTTTGAACTCAAGGTTAACTCAGTAATGCATCTGATACAATCAGAGTAATGTGAAAGTGACTCCATCATGTTTTAAAAGAGTGGTTTCTAGAAGAACAGTAAAGCTGCTGATACCTGTCTCATTGTACAAGGCATTACTAAGCACTTGCCAACAATACAGGGAACTTGTCTGATTCTCTATATTAAACAGTCATAGAATCAAAGAGTGGCTTGGGTTGGAAAGGATCTGAAAGATCATCTAGTTCCAACCCCTGCCATGGGCAGGAGCATCTCCTACCAGACCAGGTAGCTCAATACCCCATCCAACCTGAACTTGCAAAGAAAATATGAGGTCAAACAACAAGAAATAAGGAGGAAGAATATAGGACTGAGCTTCTATACTTTGTAAGAAGAATCAAAGCAAGCATGGCAAATTGAAGCCTGAGAGGGAAATTTATTCCTTTCTAGAAATACATGAGTCAAGTAAATGATAAGCATTGCAAAAAAATTCAGCAAAGGGCTAAATGCAAGTCAGAAGTGAGAGTTATGTCCAGAGTGTTCCCATTAACACATTTATGGAAATCAGAAGGTTTCTAACAGAGCAAAAAATGTAACTTGTCTTCTCTTAAATTGTTTCAACGTCTTTCCTGTCTTACTATAGGAGATAGCGTGGAATTAGGCAGCAGGTGCTAAATTATATCTACATGAAAGTCTGGGGAAAGCAAAAGTGTCTTGGCTTAGTAGTATAATTTTGCAAAATATCAGCAATATTGAAGTGGTAAACAAAAGACTCCATAATAGCAATGAAAATGACAATTTGGAAAAGAAATACAGTTACATTTTCATACCTCTTCTAGCTGTTTTCCCAAGTATTTTTGCTTTAATGAGAACATTATCCATGACCAAGTCTGTTAGGTATCAGATGTAATACCAGGTTCAGCTATAAAATCCTGTAGTTTGCCACTTATTCTCAGGTTGTTGATCAGCAGAACACCCCCATTCTCATGTCCTCCAAAGGCAAGGCACATTCCTCAGCTGGGTTTTGGCTGGCAGTTGGAAGTATATTTGGGAAAAAACCTACTATGAAAAATCAGTGCTTTTACTGCATGCATGAGAGGATGAGAAAGAGAATTTACCACATGAAACAGATGGTTGTCAAGCTGCTTAATCAACTACTACAAAGTCCTGAGATATTATGAAGGGGGAACCATAAGAAAAGTTATCCCAAATGGCCAAGACTGCTATTTAATGCTGAAATAAGAGATTCGTTACTATCTTGAGTACTAGCACGTCTACATTTCATTGCACTTTAAAATATGCCTTGTAAATTCCACATACAGCATCATGGCCTAACAGTATTCAATAAAAAAATGATGTGTTATCATCTTTGGGCTGTCAAATCTGAATCTGCAGCATCAAACAGTACCACAATCTTCACCTAAATTATGGATTGTAAAACAACTCATGATTGATTCCCTAATTTCCATTTTAATGGCACTACAAATGGTAATATTTACACCCTCTTTGGCATTACACCTCATTTTGGCACCACAGAGACTGATAAATAGCATTTTATGTCCATTACCGAGGACACAGATTGTTTACAATTTATTCTCAACAGTTTAGATTTACATGTAATGGATAGAGAATGAATTTATCTTAACCTAGTATTTATTTTCTACAGCAGTTCCATCTCCAAAATTGTACTTGGATCACAAAAGTAAATAAGGAAGGAAAAGTAGATGACATCTTTAGGGGGCCAATCCTGTTGTTTGCTGCAGCAGAAACAGCACCATATCCTACAAGAGGAGATTAATATACAAAATAGAAGAGACTCTTCTGTTGTTAATGTTTACTTCTGAATGTCTATTTTTACTACCTTGTGGAGACAGAAAATCCAAAAGAGATATGAGGATGGAGAAAAAAAGGCCAACACTTCTGAATTTTTTAATTAGTGATACTGACTTTGATCTAAGTTTTCAAGACAGCTCTTTCACGAAGTGAGTAAATTAAATATTACATAAGCCAGAGATTGTGATGGTGAAGAAAGGAGGATTCAATGGCAAGGACTCTTCCAAGGGTGTTCCCTGTCAAACAGAGAACTCAACCTAGCACAACTAACTATGCAAATTCTAGGAGTTGCTTTAATATCTCTTGTGCTCTAGGTACTAAAGGTTCATAGACTCATAGAATATACTGAGCTGGTAGGGACCCATCTGCACTATTCAGTCCAACCCCTGGCCCTATACAGAACACCTCAAGAATCACACCATCTGCCTGAAAGCATCATCCAAACAAATTTTGAGCTCTGTCAGGCTGGTGCTGTGACTGGGGAGCTGTGACTGGAGCTCCCCACTTCCCTGGGGAGCTGTTCCAGTGCCCAAACACCGTCTGGGTGAAGAAACTTTTTTTAATATCCAACCTAAACCTCCCTGACACAACTTCAGGCCATTCCCTTGGGTCCTGCCACTGGTCACCAGAGAGATGAGATGAGTGCCTGCCTCTCCTCTTCCCCTCATGAGGATGTTGAAGACCACAATGAGATCTCCAGGCTGAACAAGCCAAGTGACCACAGCTACTCCTCATAAGACTTCCTCTCAAGGGGAACCCCCATGGCCCTTGTCTGGATGTTCTCCAGCAATTTAATATCTTTCTTATATTATGGCACCCAGAACTGCCCCCAGCACTTGAGCTGAGGCTCTCCCAGAGCACAGCAGGACAATCCCCTCCCTTGCCCGGCTGGCGATGCTGTGCCTGATGCACCCCAGGACAGAGGTGGCCCTGCTGGCTGCCAGGGCACTGCTGACACAGATTCATCTTGCCACTGACCAGGATCCCCAGGTGCCTTTCCACAGTGTTGCTCTCCAGCCTCTCATTCTGCAGGGTATGCCTACAACATTTTCCCTGTTCAAGGTGCAGAATCCAACACTTGCCCTTGCAAAGAGGTTAAAGTAAGCAGCTGAGCACCATGCTGAAGATGATTGTTCAAATAAACCAAACCAAATCAGGCAAAATCTGGGTTTTTTTTCATTTTTTCTAATCATACCCATTACTATAAGATGGAATAGCTTAAGGGCTACTCAAACGGAATTGAAAAACTTCTAAGCTAATGTTTTTGTTTCTTTGTTTCATTGTGCTTTTCTAAATTGGCCTTCTTAAAAGCTGTTCTTAGGCTGGTCATGTCTCACTGAAAGATGCTTCTCTGTGTGACATGATCTTCACATTTAATGCCTTTTTCTTTTTCTGTATTTTCTTAGGGAAGATGACCACAAATGAGCACTAAGAGCAATCATTTTCCAGTATTTTTCCATAGGAATTAATCATTTCATTTTATACATTGAAATGTCCTTGACTTGGAATTACAATGAAGAAAAGACATTAAAACATTTGGTTCTAAGAGTCCCTGAACCCATTAGGAAACTAATAAAGACAATTTGTTGATATACAAATTGTTGAATACAGTCTTGCATTGCTTTGACTACCAAACAAAGAAATATCTTCAGGTTTACTGAACAGCCAGTAACACATAAAGTTTTCCATATTGCTGCATGATTAAAACTTCAGAACATCTGGGAGATAAAAATGTGCCTGTTCCCTAGAACCAGTATATTATACATAGGGTATTCAAAATGGGGAACAGTAACAACCTCTGGCAGGCTTGTATGTTGAAGTACTGCATCACAGACACCTGTTAATCTTCATAACACCCATCAGTCAACAGGGCAAATACAGATGAGAAAAACTGAGTTCCAGCTTTCTGAAGACAATATGATGAGCAAGAGACAGAGTGGGTGTAGAGTAAGGAGAAGAAGATCTATGTGCCCTATTGTGCCCCATAGCGAGTCTATAAAGACAGATAATCAGCAGTCAGGCTGTAATAGCACTGACAATGAGTGGTTCTGCCTGTGCTGTGACTGGACTTTCTCATGTTATTTAGCTTCCATTAGCAATCCCTGCAGGACCTTCCAAAATGGACTTTGTTGAGGAAAGTGTTTGGGAATGCCTGTAGGCAGATCCAAAATCCTTTAGAGGGTACACTGCCTGAAGTCTGCCTTCAGCTAATCCATCAAACTTGTTATTTTCTCATGCAAAACAAACATGTGCAATACCAGCAGGGTTGATCAAACCTAGGCAAGTGTGACATCCAATTTTTACCTGTCCACTCAAACCACGGTATGTTAAAGCTGACACAATTGCATTAGTGGGCTGCCAAAGAGCACAGCCTGCCCACATTTGGGCAGCTGAACTCAGCTGCATGTTTTCAGCTTTTTGGCTCAAGCAACTTTGCTTTCACTCTCCTGACTATTACTAACCTGAGACTTGGACAGCTTTGTGTGGAAGATGATGGTGTGCTATGCCCTGGTATTGCTACTAAGGCATGGCTTCAGAGACTTCACCCACTGAGTTGTAGGAAGACTAAATTTATTAACAAGAAAACACAAAAATCTAAACCCAAAAATATTGCCCCCAAATTCCCCAGAGCAGACTAGTTAGTTTTTCTGTAAAGGTAATCAGGGGGAAGAAATTTCAGTTTTCTGAAACAAAGGAAAACTATGAGCTCTTTCAAGGTCATTGAAATAGGAACACTCATCAGTCGTTGGATTAGATGATTTCCAGAAGTTCCTTCCAAACCTAATTATTCTCTGATGCTGTGAAAGAAACAAGTATGCAGATTCACATGATGTTTTCACTGCCCAGCTCAACTCCTTCTAAAGAATACTTTGCCTTGCAGGCCTGACTGCCCTGCTGATGGCAAGGGAGAGGAGGAAAGCAAATGAGAATGAAACAACAATGAAAGATCAGAATGGCCTATTAATTTAGTAAACCTATAAAAGTTGTCTTCTTTTCTGAGTCATTGATGGTTGGACATATAGGGTATGGTTAAGTTCCTGTTTTTAGAGCATCACTTGCTACATCTAGTGTAGGCTCCCCAACACTTGCTTTGACTAAATTCATTACTATGGATGAGGTGCTGTGTGTATTGTCATAAATGTATATAAAAGCTTGAAGTATCAGTATGGAGCATTTAGTTTTATTGCTTTGGCTTTGCTCACTGTTATCTAACTACTCTGAAGTGCTGGACCTTGGCAGGTTTGCCACAATTGTTTATCACTGAAGTATACAACAATACTTTAAACTTCTCTGATTTCAGCATATTCACATTTATGGCATTTGTAAAATACTATAATTTGATTGAAAATGGGATTTTATTGTTCAGAACAGACGGAATTTACCTCATATGAAACAAAAATTTGTACAAGTCTGTGAGTGTCCGATTTTGTGATTTTATTTTTTATTTCTCTATTTTTTTCTTTTCTTTAATTTTCCTTTTAACATTATAACATTGCAATATTGCTATTGTTAGGGAATAGAATCAGGAAGCTATGTACTGGGCAACATGCTTCTTAGGTGTTACATCAGAAATAGTTGTGTTTGTGTTTGAAAGCATTGCACTAATCTATCTGTTCCTATCTTTTAAAACTAGCAGCAACAACTAGCACCATGGACTGGCTGGTTTTTGTCATGTGTGACATCTCCAGAACAGGAAGCTGCTTTTCTTGGTTTTGGTACATGCAAATTTTGAGCCTCTATTGCATGGTGTATGATCCATGTAAATCCCTTACCTCCTCTTGTTTTCATTTGAGACACCGATCTGAACCATTTAATACACCTTTGCACCAAACAGGTTGTCTAAAGTCCTCTGGAGACCAAATCTGGGGCCTGGAGCCCACCACACCATGTATTTTCTCTCTGCATGCAGCTCCCTGCTGAGGGCAGCAGTCCTGCCCACCTCAGGGCACTTTGGTGGTGTGTGCTGGTGGGACAGACAGATGGACAGCATCTGCAGCAAGTCAGCACGGGGACCATGAGAGGAGGGTGGTAACATTCCTTTCTGTCCTGTGGATCAAGTATCTGCACAGAATAATAGAAACAGGATGCAATCCAGATACAAAAAGAGGCAGTAACATCCAGAATTTCTTACCTGCCAGCTCCAAGACTGAAAAGTGTGAAGGAAGGACATATATTCCCCAGGATATAATCAGAGAAGGTGTACATGTCAAAGGGGACTAAAATCATCAGAAACATGTTTTCCTTTTCCATTTCTTATATTGACTCTTATTCCTTAAACAATGAAAATTTCCATTTTCTGCAGTTTGAGGAATTACATTGCAAAAATTGACCTGCCCATGGGAGTAACTCTCTGCCATTAGTGTTTATTTGTTTGTTTGTTTGATTTCTTTGATTGTTAGTAACTACAGGTCTTTAAAGTATCAAAAATAAAAAGTTCTCATGATAACTTTAGCAAAAATATATGGAACATGTACAACTGTACTTCGGACAGACACCCAAGACATTGTTCATTTCATCATTGTTATTTAGTGAATATGATTCAGAAAGTCAGTGGAAATGAGCTTTTCCCTTTTCCAGAGTAGTTTTTGTCTTGGAAGCTGGCTTTTCTGCTTCTTCATCAAATAGTAGAACTCCCAAAATAACTAGGTAACTTGCTTTCTATCACACATCACAATCCACTGAGAGTTCCCACTGGGCCTACCATACCTTAATTTAAAATTGAAAAGCTCTCTTATTTACCCATAATTTACATTGTAACATGTGAAAAGCTAGAAATCCCAGAGGGCAAACCATATCTCCTGTCAGTTTGAATACGTTCTCACAGATCTTGGGAGTTTCTGGGATTTTATACTGCATGCCTGAAGGCAAACAGAAGGAAAAATATTAAAAAAAAAAAAAAAGGAAAACAGGGAAATTTTAAAGTGTATGCAACATAGGTACGATGTCTCTTGTATAGGATTTTTGGATTTTCACTGACACCATGCAGAGACATCAAGCTTTGGATAAGCCTTCCTCTGCCCACCACCAGAAAACTACCTCTATAGGAAATTAGAGTAATATTAGAGAGACATTACATGTGTCTCTAATTTAAATGGTCTCTACTGTCTCACTTCCACACTTGGGCAGATCAACAACAATAGAACTAACTCCTTATAATAACAGGTGGAGTTTGAGATCTTCATTTCCCCCATTCTCCACATAATTTTATGATAAGTGAAGACAAAGTGACAGTAATAGAGAAGAAAAGAAGAGAAAAACTGTCATGCTGTGGTTAACAACAGCACAGCTTCACCCCTACTGCTTCATCCACATGGTTCAGAGGTGAAATACAGCAATGACTTCTAACATAGCTGAGTCTATTCCTTCTTTTTTCTCTACGTTTAGATGTCTCAAATGCTCTGCTGATCAGGTCCTGGTGAGAAAAGTTTGTCTTACACAAAAACATGTGCTTAGAAGTCAGTTATCAGATTTGAAATATCATTTAGGTACAGGAATCTACAGGTAAGAAGCACACAGGGCTTTTTGTCAGAGAAGTATATATCTCAGGAGTTCTGCACAGAACAGTAATTGGTCCTCAATTCATTGGCACTCAGTGTTTTCATTGCTGGTCTGGAGTCATACAGGAAATAATTGCAGAGACAGAGTACTGATGCTGCACAGCACTGAGGAAGGGATCTTTGATGATGAAGAAAAGAAGACTCATATGCAGTGATGTGAATCATTTAGCAAGATATAGCCCTGAAACACAGAAAAAACACAGAAACACAGAAAAAAAAAATTGAGATCCTGTATGCAACTATTTCATGTTTGGTTTTTATTTTTATGTAACTAATTTTGCATTGAAAAAAAATGCTTATTTCTATAGAAATTCTTTATGAACTTGGTCCGGTTTCTCTGAATGCTTGTAAATATTTGAGGGAATGATGTTATTGCCATTCCTTTTCATCCACTAGCTCAGGCACCTGTTCACTGCTTGAGAGACCAGGAATCAAACCTTTCTGCCTGAAGGGATCTGAACTCACATCTGCCACACACCACTAAAGTACTAGCAGTCTGTTAGTGCTGCTGTGCTCGCTGTAAACTATTTAAAATTCATTGAACCATCATGTGAAAGAGTGAATTATTTCACTACCTAGCTTGATCTGCTGGGCATTCTCATAGGATGTTGGACATTTTCATTCCAGTCTCTGCTCCAGTGAGTCTTTCAATACTAATATGAAACAACATATGATCAAGAAGACAGAGGAAGGACACCTCAGTGTAGGATGATGCTATTTATACTAGCATGGCATGCATTTGGGGAAGCTTCCTAGACATACTGGTTCAAATCTTCTCAAGCATAACAGAGAAATGAACTGAGGATATTGCCAGCCCGTAGAAATTGGATAAAGGAAATCAGTGACTAAAATATCATTAATTCTAGCTCCTCATTTTATTATTTGTCCCTTAAATGTCTGAAAATCAAATATTCTGTTATGTCCAATGTAATGCTTCAGTAAACACATGACTATTTCTCACTTGTTTTCTAATTTAGCAAAGAAAAAACAAACCAAAAAAGAAAATTTGTTTGAACCAAATAAATTTTCATTGATTACTTTATTCAGCTGGTGAAGAGCTGCATTTTAGGATGTAAGATCCTTAGCACTGGAGTCAATTTTCACCTAAAAACTTTATCAAGCCTTTAATGTACATTTACTGAAGTCTGAATAATTGCTTTGTTGGTGACTGAAAACTTATTATGTGATTTTAATTACTGAGAGGACAATCAATCCATGTTCCCTGCAGCTACAACTGTGCAAATTTCTATTTACTGCCCATTTCCCTCATTTTCTTTTTTGGGTAAAGGAAAATTGACTAGCATGAGTTTTTGCTCTACTGGTAAAAATACCTGTATTTAATTTTGGGGGTTTTACTTTGATTTGCCTTACGTAAGCAAGAAGAGTACCTAAGTGCAGTGCATTACTCAATATCAGTTTAAGGAATAACATTTGGCAATAGCTCTGTATTTGCTTGTTCAAAGCTTTGTTTTGAGCAAGCAGGTTCACTGGCTGGGTGGCTTCTTGCACAGTTGATATTTGCAACCAGATAATCCAACATCAAAAGGAAATTGCTCACTGTAACCTATCTGGGCAGGGAGAGGTAGGGAGATAAATGTTATTTCAGTTGTAGATTCTGAAAATCTTTACCAGTTAGTCATCTACAGCTGAGGATGCCAACAGGAAAAGGATGGGAAGGCTGGAAGTCATCATAAATCTCTCTGACAAAGTGATGTGTGCTGCATGACTGTAAAGCAAACCTAGGCTGAAAAGAGTCTTGGGGGGTTTTTTTCAGTTCTACTTCAAGTCACTCTGCTGTAGATGAAATCAGAGCCCAAGATAACCCAACTCTTTCCCTATACCATATCCTTGTTGCCACTTATTCTTTCATCTATTCTGCAACCACTTTCATAAGCACCTGACTGAATTCAGTGTGGCCACTCTTGCCTAAATTCTCTTACTTTGTAATCCTCAGCTAAACCAGGATCAAGAGATCATACAACTAACTCCCTTTGCAGTAGTATCTCACTGCCTTGAAATAATGAATCCAAATCTTCTGTCTAAGCTGATTCCTGGTAGTTATTTGACATGTTCATTTTTCTAAGATCATGTAGCATTTAGACCTACCATCCAATTCATTTAATCTGAGCAATTTCACTGTTCCCACTGTAGTTAATGAGGGAGAGTAGCAGTGAAAACTCTTTCCACTTGGACACTTCCTCTGGGCTATGGTCATAAAGAGGATCTAGCGGGTTTGCTTATACCTTTAAATAACTAATACTAGTTGAGCTGAATTCCATATGGCATTTGAATTAATAAAGCCTATTTCTATCAGAATTATTAGAAATTTTGCTGTTCTTCAGGTTTCGTGATCTGACCATTTTTGTACTCCTATGTATTAATGAAAATATTTCACAAATACCTGGCATGGCTGCATTTAAGATGCTATGCATCACAAAACATTTGATTTTATGGATAACAATAATTTAAATACTTCCAAAGACTATAACTTATTCTTTCTCTCCAGTAATGAATTATTAAATGATAGAATGAACACGAGGATGTTTAATTTTTCCATACTGGGAAATCTCTATTGCCAATATTATGTCTTGCACCTTTATTTTTATCGAATCAACATATAAAACCTGTTGAAAGGCAAAAATAGATCAAAGGCCACTTTGGCTTAGAAGTCTCATCAACACATTTCTGGTTTCATTTTCTTATAGAGAATACTTTGACAAGCAGGACAATGCAAAATCCTATTAAAAGTTTTGTGGAGTTTTGGAGTTTTACAAAAGTTAGTCCTGGAATCACTGAGATTCATTCCTTTTTGGTACTACTTGCCTTTCCAAGGAATGAATACTTAAAAACCCTTCTGTAGTAAAAAATGCAGTTACTGATGTTCTTTTCTTGTGAGCAACAGAAGAGAAAAAAAGATTATGAAGAATCAAGATAAATATGCAGAAAACTATTCTGCAGATGCTGATCTTTCTGTATTAATGGGCAACTTTTTAGAGGATATTTTTTATACTGCACTAGCACATAGTTTTTCATTTGTACTTTTACTGGCTGTAACATCAGAGTTTTTCCAGTTTCATCTCACTGATTTTCATTTCCAGCTCTTGCAGCTGGGCTTGTTTAAGAGAGGAAGAAAGAGAAAAGACAGTGTAGAAAGAAATCAGCCTGTGAGAAAGTGCAGGAACATAATCTGAAAATATAATCCAAGCTGTCACTGTGATTAATACTTCTGGCCTTCCTCTCACCTTGTACTCATCAAGGCTCCATTTGCCTGTGCTCTTGAAACTAGCAATATCACTTACTCTTGATTTTACTTTACCTCCAGGTCTTTTACCCTTTTGCTTCATCCTTCCAAAATTTTGCCTTGCTTTTTTCTGCTCTTATGCTTTCCCTCTTACCCTTTCCCTTACCCACAGGCTGTCCTGGTAAGTTTGTTCTTCACCACCATCCACCCGAGAGAGGAAGATGGATTGAGTTAACCATTCACTATCACCAGAGGCTCTCTGCTCAGCTCAGCCCCAGGCAATGATTTCCCTGCTTATGCACAAACTCCACACCACCCTCCCAGACACCACTTCTGCAGAAAGCTGAGCCTGAAAGTCTCACCCTGATCTAAATGTACTCTCATCAACCAAAATACACTCAAGACTAAACACAAAGCTGAACAGAGACATGGGGGGGTTAAATCTAATTTTTTCTGATTTTTATCTAATTAAGTCTACTTCAGTAAATAAGGAAGATGATAGAGAAAGAAAGATTCCAATCAAATGCAAGTAATTTGCAGATCTGCTCTACAGATCAAACCCAAATCAGTTTTATGGAAAAAAATAGCAAAGTTCAGACCTGCTCTAAACACAGAACAAGAATATAGAATATCTTGACTGACAGAATATTTCCTAAGGCAAATTTTTAAGTTTGGTCTGTTCTAGCATTTATATTAGAATGATATGTCAGAGCTTGGACATAAAATTATTTCACCTGATTATTGCATTCCAAACAGCAGAGTGGAGAAATGCCATCTGAAGGATTTATTATTTAAATCTACTACTTTTAATTTTCTTAAGTTATTTCAACATTTAAGGCATGAAATTCAGCAATATGTCAGTCTGTCCTCCATCAGCTATTGTACTCTAAAATAATTTCTGATCAAGCATGCTACTACACAGAGAAAAATGTGGATGATTCAAAAATTTCATCTACTTGCATCCATAATTAGCAAGTTAGGAATTAATCTCTTAAAATAATTCAACCTATAGCTAGACAAAAACCCTTATCAGAATTCAGTATTGCTACCAATCACTACAGGGGGCTAGGAAAAAAAGAGGGGAACAGCATACCGAAAGGTCAGAAATGATGATAAAAATAAACTTCTGTTGGTACTATGTGCTTTCACACAATCAATTTTTGTTTTGTCACTGAGAGGTTTTCTTCTTGAAAAATCTGAAGTGTAGCAAGTGCTAGGTTATGTCCTGCAGCTGAATCAGCTGTGTCACCAATTCATCACATCTGGAAGACTGTTATACAGTTCACATAATTTATTTGCTTGCTAAAGTAGCTAACCCCCAAGTTTTTACTTGAAGGGATTATCTACAGATGTTCCCTCTGATAGAAAACCTGTGTGTGTTTCCCAGGAGCCATCTCATCACTTAAACACTGCTGTATCGAAAGCTGTGCGTGGAAACCTGAGTGCTCAGCAACAGGCTCTCACGTCATCCTGGCTGGAAGAAAATGACACCAGCTGTGCTGAATAAGGCTGCAATTGAATACTAAGTAGTAGAACAACACAGGAATTGGTTTCTTCCTTTTTT